>BMAO01013309.1:0-20448 GCA_019973975.1 Trichonephila clavata | reverse complement strand
AATCCCTGTTTAATGTAATATGTTTAATTTTCCCATTATACATTGTATTTCATTCCTCATTATTATTTAGACAAAGACTTATTACTTTCTGTCTGAGCAGTCTAAAGAAAAATGAACAAAATTAAATTTAATTGAATACTTGAGCTATAAAGAAAAAAGAGCCATAAGAGGAATGTCAAATGAATTGACAGAAGATTTGTAACATTTAATCCTTTTGGGAACGATATAAAATAAGTACGTTGGAAATATCAGTAAACCCTAAGGAATTAAAAAGTTCTCTATAATGGTTAAATACTTACTCTAAAGATAAAAGACCATAGATTTAACAGAAATAGTGATACATTTTAAGAAATAGAAACTTTAACAAAATATTAACCTATCTTTTATTTTTACACTTTGACATTTATTTTACTTTTTAAATTGTTATCGAAATGTAATAAATGTCTGCGGAAGATAAATATTATTAAGAAAAATATGTGTTTTCAATGATAATATGTCTACATGATTAGTTCTTCATTACGTTTCTTCCACTGTATTTAAGATATATGAATCATCAATCAATCATAATGAATCCATAATAAGATAAAAAATAATTAATAAAATAGTAAAAAAATAATAAATAATTAATAAATGACTAATAAATAAAATAATTAAGTAATAAATAAATAAAATAAAATAATTTAATGAAACATTTATTTTTTATTTACATATTTTCTGTATATGTAAAACATTCCATCGAATGTTTCCTCATGTCAACATTCCTCATATATTTTTCGTAACATCCATTACGAAAAATATATGAGGTATCAATTTTATTTTTTTAGTAACAAATATAGTTTTTTTGCTATAAAATTCTTCTTTAAAAAAATTTTCAAATCACAGCATTGCTAATTCGTTGCTAAAATACTATATTTAGGGTCCTCTTATATGTCCCAGCATAAATAAATCTTAGCATGGTGTGCAAAACTTAAAAGAAGCAGTTTTTTTTATTTTTCCCCCCATAATTCCGTGAAAATTCCTCTGAGGGACATGGAACTCAGAAATGAGAGACAGCATTTTGTACTTAAATGACGATGAAAGCATAGTTGCTCAAAAATAAATACAATGCATATAGTATGAATTCAAACAAAAAAGGCTTTATTGAACTTATAAAATCGTAACACATGATTGTCTTTCCAAAAGGAAGAACACCAAGTATATGATCTTTAGTATTGATTATTCTCTCCCTTTACTGCATTGGTTGCTTTGCACTGTCTCTAAATACTCAGCACCAGATTGTCGAATAGTTCTAGAGATACGAGTGGCCATTCCTCAATCAGCATCTGTTTCAGTTGTTGGCTCCCGGAGGAAGTAATCGCGCTACAATGCTTCTCTCCAAAGCATCCCACGCACGTTCTATGGGATTTAAACCATGGAGAACGCTGGTTAATCCATCCCCTGGATTTTTCGCTTTCCAGTGGCTGCTGAACATCAGAAGTCCGGTGTGACCATGAACTGTCATCCATGGAAGCGCAATCTGGTCCAATAGCACCTCGGAACAAAAGCGCATGAAGAAGGGATTCCTTTTTTCACAATAGAAGCGATTAGCAATAGCCTCCTTACATTACTGACTAAAATTCAAAAGCAAATAATTATAATGAGTAACCACCATCGCTTCACAATAGCGAAATGAGGTGGCGAATCAACAAGGTAGCACCGTACGTACTGAAACATATTTGAAATATATTTTTAATTTTTTACGAGTAATATTCCCTTTCTGATAGCACCTTATTTTTCACAAACACATTCAAATATCTACAGTTTTTATCACTTATAAAATATTTACAAAACTTTGGAATGCCAGAGGATACCACACCGAAAGAAAATACAATAAAACATTTTAAAAAGCGAAAAATTTCGAAATACATTGGAGTATGGACAGAATGGTCAATTATTTTATTGCTACCTATATGCAAACTAGTAGATTATATTGCAAAGATCCTGAAAATTGAACTGGATCTATTAGATTAGCGTAAAAATTCATACCGCAAGGAGAAATAATTTTTTACGCGTAATTGATGCGTTCCTTGGCAAAAAAACATAGCCATGAATATTTCACAAACTCAACCCATCTCTATTTTTCGAGCAAATGAAAATAATTGCACTCTTTTTAGTGCAATTGAAATGTATCTCTCCCGTTCGTATTATTACACGAATCACTGTAGCTCTCGGGAAAAATAACACCTTCCAATAAAAATCACTTCCAATTGGGTTCCGCTTTTTCGCCACATAAATGTTCCGAATTACCCATTGTCCAAAATAGGATTTTATCACATTGTTCTGGTTACTGACCAATAAATTATTTAGCAGGATTATATGATGCGTAACATCAAAACTGCCTATTTTCCAACTCGTGTGAGGAGAATAGGTAAAATTATGAATTTATCATTAAAAGGATTGGGTTGAACAAGATTCTTTAAATTATTACCTTTTGGTGAAAGAAATGCTTTCGATCAATTATTATTAATATTTTAAATGTTCTGATGAATTATAGATGAGGAAATTAATTAATAATTTACAAAATGGGGAAGGAGTAAGTTTGAGTTATGATGCATTTGTGAACAATTTGCTAGTAATAGGAAATGTATGCTTCTAACCACGTTTATATACTTATCATGTACGGCTCCTACAAGAGATGCTTGTATTGTAGAACTATGATGTGATAATATAGGTCTTATGGTCTCAAACTGTGCAAAAATTATTGCACATAGCTAAATGGCTAAATTAAAACTTCATTCACAATTTATTCTACATTATATTAAGTAGACATAATTTATTTATTTCTATAGTAGTATTTATAAAATATGATATTTTGATATCCTCTTTATTTGCACCAAAATAATTGTTTTAATAGTAAAATATTTAGTTCTACTTAAATTTATTTTCTTTATTTGGAACAAATTTTTGACTAGTTAATTTATACAATAGTTATAGATATAGTAGAAAATTGATTATCGTCTGGTTTAATTTAATAATCCATGAATCTAATTTACCCAATTGTTTTATTTATTTGGTGGTATATTATCGTTTGTTGTTAAAGTTATATGTTGCTTAAGTTAGCATATTTTGTACCTATTCTAAATATATTTTATCAGTTGGAAAAAGAATTTTAATACGGAATCGATACTGGTTGAACTTACTATCTATGTATGTGTGTATTTTCGAGATATTGTTATTCATTTAGAGATCTTTTTGATAAACTATGGCTATACTTCCATAATAGTTGTGTCAGCGTATAAAAAAGTCTAGGCTTGTTGCATAAAATATAGTTATCATTTGTGAAAAAAAAGATATTTCTCAAATTCAAACAAAACATTTTTTTAAAAAAAATGGAACAGCCATATATCTATAGGACAAATTCTTCAAAATAATTTTATTTATTGTTTAATAAAAAATTAATATATATATATATATTATGGATATTACTATATATCTTAACAAATCCATATCAAAGGTGAAAGCAATTTCTGGATTATCTGACTTTGTGTTCCTCTATGTAAGTGATATTAATTGGCTTATTTAAATTATCAATAATTTCGAACTAAGAAGTTTCAGGAATTAAATTCGATGCATTGAATTTTTTTCCTTTAATTCTTATTTCAATGACTATTCACATTTTAATTTTTGCAACTATTTTTTTACTTTAATCTTTTGTGTTAGAGATCTATTTAAATATTGTAACTGTCCTACAAATTCTGCAAGGTACTTTCCTCTTTAATATTTAGAATATTGAAATATCTCTTAAAGTTTGAAAAGCAACAATTTTTCCATTTTTGTTACAAAAACGAGAGTAACTACTTATACGCAATCAAATAATGCATAAAGGATGTTTTCATCAAATAGCTGTATAATATTTTAGGTTGTTTTACTTTTTAAATAATGGATTTGATTTATTTTACGTGGTAGAGTATAATAAACACTGGTGTCCAAAAGTTAAGCATAAATCATAAAATGCGAAAAACATGGAGTAAATATTCATAAACCTATTCCAAATTGCTTGCGGATATTAATTGGGTGAAGAAGAAAAATTGGGTTTATGCAAAACTTTTCAGTCGACTACGTCCTGCGCGAAACACCGGCACATGTCGGAACGCGGAGAAACCGATTCACGCAGCATAGGCAGTTCAGACAAGTTTCATGCAACTGCTGTGCGAAGGAACGTTGTTAATAATCAAACAAGGTGAATGATGGCACAAAGATGCCAATTGGACATGTTTACGAAAGGAAGAATCGTTGGAATGCTGGAATCCTCACGATCACAAACTGAACTGTCTCGAATTCTGAATGTAGACCAGTTTGTGATCTCAAGACTGTGGCAGAGGTTTCAAAGAACGGGAGATGTTACCCGACAACCAGTATCAGGTTGACCAAGAGTCACAACCCTTCGCCAAGACCGATATCTGGTAATAAGTGCGCGACGTCAAAGGGGCAGTACTTCCAGAGCACTGGGTTCGGCGCTCACAGTCGCCACAGGAATACGAATTTCGAAACAAACTTTTTACAGGAGACTCAATCATGCTGACCTGTATGCCAGAAGACCAGCAGTTTGCATTCCACTCACGTCTGTGCATAAACGCGCTCGTTTGAACTGGAGTTTGAAATATCAACATTGGAGTGTGGGAGAGTGGGCTAATGTGATGTACAGTGACGAGTCCCGGTTTAGTCTGAGTAGTGATTCTCGGCGGGTAAAGATATGGAGAGAACGTGGAACACGTTTTGAACCAAGAAACGTAGCGGAAATACATCATTTTCCGTCAAGGGGAGTAATGGTATGGGCAGGCATCATGATGGACGGCCGCACAGACCTCCATTTCTTTGACACGGGGTCTGTGACTGCTCAAAGATACAGAGACGAAGTTATTCAGCCTTATGTTTGCTTGTTTCGAGGTGCTGTCGGTCCTGACTTCATATTCATGGATGATAATGCGCCATGTCAATGAACGGTGCTGATTGATGACTTCCTCGAAACGGAAAACATCCAGCGCATGTCGTGGCCTGCGAACTCCCCTGATTTAAACCCTATCGAGCATGTAAGGGATATGCTCTGGAGACAAATTGCAGCCCTTTCGCACCCACCAAGCTCCGTTACAGAACTGAAGAGAGCTCTCCAAGAAGCTTGGAACCGTTTGAGCCCAAAACTAATTCATCATCTCATAGCAAGTATGGTAAATCGATGTGCAGCGTGCCTGGCTGTCAGAGGTGACCACACGCCTTATTAAACTGCAGCATCAGTATTTTATTTAAAGTTTTCTTTCATTTTGATTTAAAGTGTGAATCCTTGATGTGCTCAGTTTTCTTTCAAACTGCTACTTTGGATAATAAAATTAATTATTATCATTCTTTTGATTTTCTTCCTTATTTTATAACCATTTTACACTCGCATATCACGTTTCCCGCCATTCTGATTTACTGTTCCTTCTTTATTTACATAATTATCAATTATGCTTAACTTTTGGACACCAGTGTACTTTGTATAATACAAAAGTACATTTATGAAACCTCGTACAAAGCCATGAAGATGTAACTTTTTAATATTGTGATTTCATTCAGCCTATGTCTTGCAACTAGATAGCTAATACTCTTTTATTTAAATGTGTTTAATACAGACAAATATGGTATATATTGCACTCAGTTCTATTTTTATGCAAATGTTTATACAATTTGAATTTAATTTCCAAATGAAAATGTTTTTATTCCCTTTTCAACATGAATTCCTTTGTCTACCATAGAATTAACTCTGAGAAAAACTGTTTTTCTCTTTATTATTTCTTACATTATCAAAACCAATTAGCACAAATTAAAATCATATTAGTTGTATACTCATTTTTTATATTATTTCTTTTATGTCGGGAATTAAACAAATTATAGTTTAAATATGTATTAAAAGGATCCTGTCCAAAAATTTTTTTTAAGCTTTTATTAAAATTTTAAAATACGTTTATGAGGCTTGCAGTGAAAAAAAGCTAAAATAAAATTTATACATTTCTAAATTTATTATTTTATCGATCAACGGTTCAAAGTCTTGAAAAGCTGATACGTACATTACACTTTATGTGAAATTTCATTACAGTTTCTTAATTTTAAAAATTTTAATGGTTATTATCTGAAAGTTTTTAATGCTGTTGAAAATATTTGCTGCTGATATAAATGTAAGAAAAAATTTCTTCTAAACATAAAATTTCTAACTTTAACTACCATGTGATTTATTGTATTATTTTTACTGATTTTCAAGCGTCAAATACAATTTTTAAGCTATTTGCATAATACATTGTTTCTCTTTACAGAACTTTTCCGAATGTAGGCATCAATTTAAGACAAAATTACGGAGATTTTATTTCTTGTTGGTGAATGCTGTCCATTATTGTTACTCATCTAATGTTACATTATACGAGAAAATATACTTAATGATAAAATTTTTAAATTAATGTAAAACATTAACTTATAATGAAACGAGAAAAACTTTATACTGAAACTATTTTCCATTTAAGCATTATTTTCATATGCCATGACTTTATATATCCATGTGTGAAGTCTCACATAACAGTAAAAATCAATAAACAAAATTTTTTTATTTATGTTGCAAAAAGCCAAGAAAAAAAAATGGTAAAAAATTTAAAAAAATGATTTTTGAGACAGTATGTACTGCATAAGTAGTAAAAAAAAAGTTACAAAGTATCATTAAAAAAGAAGTTGAACATAACATCACCATTATATCAGCAACTACAGTCATATTGAAGTGGAAAGTAATAATGGGGAAGCCTAATCCATATTTAGGATTTTTTCAGCCGAGGAATAGATATAAATACTTGCTTGTTCCAATATACAATTTTTGGAAGCAATTTTTAATCTTTACATTTATAATAAAATACGTTTAACGCGAAAACGCTTACGACGAAATAGTGGTTAACACGAAATAATACAGCGGTCCCTACAAACTACTATGCATTTTTTTTTTTTATCACGATACAAAAATCGCTGAACACGAAATGATTTCTTTTTTAGAAAGGACGAAATACGGAAAACACCAGCCGTTATGACTTCACGCCAAACTTATTAAGGATTTGTTGAAATAAAATTAGCATTGTTGAATTGAAAGACATTGAAATGAGCATGTCACAGAAATGCTCATTTCTCCCAATGGCGTTATCAGAACACTAACTTTTATTCTATATCATAATATGCTTTACCATTCTTACGTGGAAACATACAAAAGATAATATTGAAGAACCTGCTTTGAAAAAACGGTAAAAAAGACGAAGCTTTTTCATGTTGTTACTAAATATCCGTAGATTCTCCAGCTAACGCTGCAGCGTAAAGTAGTTTTTAAATTCAATATTTACGTGACTTACAATATACAATAAATATTGCTAGTGCAAAAAGTAAGGATATAAAGTAAGATCTATGAAAAAAGATCTAAGAAGTAAGGTTTAAGTGAAAAAAAGTATGCAAAAGTATTTTAAAAAGTGTAAAAAGTAAGTTATAAATTTTTTATTCAGTAAAATTGAAACTAGTTTGTGTCATGTGTAGTATAAGTTGTTTGAACATATACAAGTATCCGATCTTGCGAAAGATTCTGCTTATATATTTATTATGCAAAATCTATCTTTCTTCAACTTATGTAACTGAGCAACGGGACAATTTTATGTCATTTTGGGAAAAGAAAACTTGCTGCAACTAGAGAGAAAGAAATGTAACCGAGTGATAAGGTGCCGGATGAAAATAACTTTTCACAAAGAAACCAAACACATAACAATAGTTTTTTAACTAGTGATGATTGGTCTGTCCCAACCATCAGTATACGAGAAATAGAAGGAAGGTTTGTCATAGTCAAAACAAACACAATTTATTTACAAGTCTTTACAACCTAATAAACTTGAACAACCCAAGATTAGGAAATGCACCGTAAGCTAATTAAGAGAGCAAGAGTGAGGAAGACGATAAAAGTAAATTTAGTTAATAAAATACTTTAAGCCAATGTTAATCCAATTCAATTATCTAATTGACAAATCGTAACTCAGAAACATTAAGCAGATAATCTACTGCACACTGTCGTCTAGTTTTCTATTACCTTACCTTAATCCTCACAGCTATCATTTAGCTTCTAACCTCTATCTGGAACCCGAAAGCTAATACTTGAATACATGGCATAATTTACATAAACCACGTCTTCAACTTCGGGTGAATTTTTCAAATGAATACCATTTTAAGAAAAGATTTCCCGAAGAGAATTAACACGAATATCTTGAATCAGTTCTGCAAAAAAGATTATGGATTTTGTACATGTATACTATCAATTTAGTTTCTTCTGTATAATATTATATTTTACATTTAAATGCGTAGATGATACCGAACAGTCGAGGAAAGAAAATTTGCTTAAAATCAGGAGCATCGGTTGCAATACTTAAAAAAAGGAACCTTAGAAAAAAATCAGAGATATATGAGTTATATCACTTCAAAACAAAATCCCATAGCGGTATTTGATAAGAAAAAAAACACGTAATTAGAAAATGCATTCTATAAGTTATAACATTTTCTTTAGAAAACTGAAATTTCTTACTAGGAACAATAACAGAAGAAAATATTAAGAAGAAAATGCTCTATAACCTTTCGAACCTTAAATACTATGAGGTTAAGAAGTGACATTAAATGTAGAAGTAAAGCAAAAGAAAAAAAAAACTTTCTTAATGAGAATACTCCATACTTTATTTTTTCTAACACAAAATGCAAGTTTTTTTAAATTGCTCTGTTGTTTCGTACATTAACATTTTTTCAAACTTATATTTTTCTTCTCAGCATAATAAATGAAAATGTAGATATTTTATATTTTTGATACATATATATGGAATTCAAAAACTTTCCAGATTCCTAAAAAGAATTCTAAAGTGTAGAATAGCAAGGAAGAATTCCATAAAAGGAAAATTAGAATATATATAAAAGGTACCTTCGTAAGAAATCGGACATACTTAATTCAGTGTTTGGTTCGTTGTCATGGAAATTGCAGGTGACCGAGCTTTCTCTGTGAGAAAAGAGCAGGTGGCAGTCCAAATGCTGTAATGCTGAGTGAAGCAGAAAAGAACGTTGAAAAAAATTTCTTTATTTAAATCCAATTTAACGCAGTTTCTTAAGCGTGAAAATAGGCTTAAATGTACAGTTGATATTACATGTACTTTGTCCAGAACGATTAAAATATATTTTGAATAAAAAAAGTATAAATTAAGAATGTTTTAAGAATATGATGCTAGAAGTTTTGCGAAATATATTTTTGTATGAGTATATGAAGTTAAATGATGTATGTCTTCATTTATTTTATTTAGAGGAAGTACTCACTTAGATTCTTATGTAACATGATTATAATAGTTCTAAAATATTTATCCTTAGCGTGACATAATTAACAACCTTGGAAAGCATGAAAAAAAATAATGATCTTTCTAATTTATTTCTTGATTTAAATGCTGTTGAGAAACATTTTTATGAAGAACCTTTTTGGGGTAAATGCCAAGCACATTTTTTGTTTATTTCTATTACTTTTTTTTCTCAATGCTATTAAAAGAACTGCCTTTTCTTATGATTAACTTTTTACTTACAAAATGTTTGAAAATAAATAACAAATGGGGTATTCTTCATTGCTTTATTTTCTTAATTGTTTTTAAGGTAATACGATTGCAGAGAAATTTAAATGTATTTATTTTACACAGTAAAATTTACGGAGTATTTACTTAAAAAAAATATGTCTTTTAAGTAATTCCCCCAAAATTGCTTGATTCTTGACTTGTAAGTAATTTTCTATTCATTCGATAATATGGAAGGGTTATTGTCAACAAATGAATTCGTGAAAAAGTAGAACATCATTTATCCCAATCAATCGGGACTGGACACCGTTCGGATACGCGATTGCTCGGATAACCGAAAAAAGAATGTGATCCATGCAGTAGGTGATACTGGAAACTATACAAATATTGAAAATCATCACATGCGGGAAACGTGCTTGAAGAAAAAGCAAAATAGGTGCAAAATGTCGCAATTTTACCTTGATTGCGCAAAATTCACTGCAAGGTCTCTGATTCTCTTCAGCAGCAGTAGTTGAATAGGATAGCACTCTGATTGTTATTCGTACCACTCCATAGCTGTCTCTAACGCAGCAAAGGCGTCAGCATTTGTTTGAACCATTGCTACTTTCGTTGTTGTTGTCTTCATCCATTTCATCGTCGACAGGGTCGGATTCTTCTTGCACGGAAGTCACAATCTTGTTATCATTTAGCATTTGAAATCCACAGTCTTTTGCATCGCATGCCATCGAGGTTCCTACATCAACAAAACTCAACAAAAGAGCACGTATACACCCCCTCATTTGGAAACAAACTGACCTTAAATTCTGCACAGATGTTTACCAAACCACACAACTGAAATTCCCCAAATATCCTGACCTTGGGTTTTCCCTTCACTTTTGGCCTCGCACGAAACAGCTGTTGAGCATTATTCTGTTCGAAAACGTATCCGGACTTTGGTTCGGATATTTGATGCTCCGGATAATAAACGTTCGGATAAACGACGTTCTACTGTACCTTATTTTTCAAGATATTTGTAAGCCATTTCAGCAAAATTAGTGGTATGATATTACATCATGATGAACAATATTTGTGATTGAATTTAAATCCTCATTTCGCTTACAGTATCGGAAACACATAAAGTGTGTAACAGGAAAAAGTATGATTATAAACTAAATACAACGAATTTCTTTTTTAATGACTCACAGGGAAATTTTAGGATAGCATATTCTGTGGAATATCTCGTCTCGGGAATTATTGTCGAAACTGTCAACGAGAGAATCAATTCTCGAGTCTTTTCATTTGACCGGAACTTAACTGTTCAGTGGTGCTAAGGGGCACAGTTTAATGAAGCATCAAACTTCCATCCTTTGTCTGAACAAAATAGAATTTTGTCGCTTAGGATGTCACTAAATTCTTATCGAATATCGCGTAAATCCTTCGTTCCACCGACAACGGTTGCAGTTTGTTTCTGCGTGGGATTTAATAAGACACTGAAAATGTTGGAAAGTCATAAATACCCACGAACTCTCACTTTTTTCATAATTCAGAAAACTCGGTGGAGGGATTTCAGAGGGTTGATTATGTCTTTTGATGGCATCACATATTTTCTAAATGGGACCAACACCAAAAAACCAAGAAGGCCATTGAATCAAGGACGTGTTTATTTGTTTATTCAACCATCCTCATGTTATTTGGGAGCAATGACGCGATTCATTATCTCCGTGAAGGACGAAACCTCAAATGGGATGCTAAAGATTTACAAATGTAAGTATATGGTCATTATAGAATGATAGTCACAATTTTTACCTGAGAGAACAATTTATCATGCATCAGAGTTTTCATTTTCGTGCACTTTAACTGTACCCTGACCAGAGAATGTTGTATTTCCAACTGGTAGAGCACCCTGTTAATAAGAGACATAATAGCGTTATGCGTATTCTTCCCCTCCTAGTGGCATGTGGCAACGTAAATTTGGACTCATCGCTCAATCAATATTTTGCCATGTGTTTAGAAGCCAGTGCAGAAATTCTTATGAGCATTCTAATCTTTGAATCTGTTTTGTGTAGTCACTAATGTCACTCTGGTGAGTCGATGACTGATATAGTAATTAGATTATTATAGATATGTAACTAATACATCATTGTTAAATTACTAAGTAATCCATTTTATTCTGTAGTTACAATGCAAGCCAGAGAATGATTGCAATTCAAAGTCCCATTCTATTGCCTTCGGCAGTTAATCCTAGTGGGAAAGGGTTTACTGAAACTGATCTATACTTACAGTACATCCATGATATAGTAGCTCATAAAAAATCCCATTGGATACATCCCTTTCAAAGTAAACTAATCCCTTTTTCAGCCACGACAATTTTCCCTCGATTAAATGAAGTAAAATCTTTCATGTAACCCACACTACGTACGATATATTATTGATTACATTCATTATATAAAAACTGCTTAGGTCATTTTCTTTCTGTTTACGTAGAAGTTCACAGAGCAATATTTCTGGAAGCTATTTATTCCTAATCGATTAGCTGTTTTATGCATAATTTGACAGAAAAAAATGGGTTGACAAGGAACCAAATACCATACGAGAGTTATGGTACACATAGTCGTATGTACTCCTTATCAATGCCCGAAAGTTGACAAAATTTTCCAGCATTAATAAGCAGTATGGTACGTACCAAATACAGTTATGCAGCTTTTATAACGTGCATTAATACTGGAAATTACACAGTTTATGAGTGCCTGCAGCAATCAGTATCATTCTTCCATCACCTTTGTTTTCAATCCTGGACAGTTCTAGAAGGATCAAGGTGAATTCCCATTGTTCTTCCAAGAGCATCTTAAATAGGCTTAACGTGATTAAGTTTTTTTTTTTATTTGGCTGTTTATTAAGGTGGATCGCAGTTGTATGGAGAGAAAAAATTATTATTCATCGGAACTTACCTATGCGAAAAAAGGGTTCTAGTTATGGAGATTAGGAGAAAAATATTTGAAAAAATAATTTCAATATTAAATATTACCACAAAGGGTTAAATTTTCAAAAGAAATAGAAAAAAGTCATTTTTGCTTAGATGATTTTAGACTCAAAATAATTAGTTTTCTACTATATAAATAACCAATAGGGATGATTAATGAATCTTGAGTACGTGAAGTAAGTAGTCTAATGCACAGTGCATAGCTACATAGCCCATCTCTCTTTCTTCCAGCTACGTCGAATGTCATATCCAAGTTTTTTCCCATCTTCGCTTTGTCCTGCGCTGTATTTTCCACATGAAGGTTTTTAAAAAATTAAAATTAAAAAGTTGTTAAATGTAACTGATGTTTCCCTTGTACATCATTACTTAGTATGTGTCCTATCTTCACAATAAGAACCAAAAAACATTAAAGGCCTTGTTTCAATTTAATAAACATTACTTTGACTTTTCCACTAAAATGCTCAAATACATAAACTCAATTCTTTTTGTATCAGTACTTAATATAAAATTACTATTTAACTTTTTTTTACATCTATATGCCATTTAATATCTTTTCCGCATAGGTAGATTTTTGAAATTCAGAGAGGGGGGGGATTTCAATCCCCCTACTGTTTAACTCATCCTGAAATTATTCGCACTTTATAAAAATTCGTCAGCTAGATGAGCTGTATATCAACGACGGTTGTCATCTATGAAAATTAAATCAGAATCAATTGTACTCTAAGAAATGAAAACATAGACCTCTCAAAGATTTTCTCTCAACCTCACAGCATTCGTACAGCCTCTGGGTGTGTGTGGAGGGGGGGGGGTAAATATCTATCCATTATTTTTCCACCCAGCCACCAAAACTCCACTCCCTACCGATGCATTTCCTGGGCATTGGAGAACATGTAGTGGGTGCTTGCTTCCCTTCAGATGAAAGGTTTTTGAGAATCGATGGCCAGATTGAATTTGGACTTCTCAGTGAATAGATTAGTATCTTATTGATCCCTTCTCTAATGTTGATTTACTCTGACTTCAGAGAAATGGACTCATTTGTGTACAAAAGAAGATCTTCTTGAAAGTATACTTCTTTTATATCTGCTCTTTCTGAAATATTAACCCATAGATTTTTGCAGTTATTTGAATTTCAATAGATAACTGAAAAAAGGTCAGATAACGAGTGATAAGTTTCGTTGTAGTTGACAAAAACCAACCTTCTTTGGTCGCAGTTCTTGGACTATCTATATTTACATAAACTTCACACATCACTACGCGTCGTATTGCACAATCTCTAGTAATCTTCATTTCGTCTGAAGCACATATTAAGGTTAGGATGAATCTGAACTTATAAAAAATTATAAAAATCTCAATCTTATTACTGATTTATTGTCAATGGTCTTCTCGATAACCGTCCTTCATGAGTGGAAAATTGAGTAGTCTGAAAAAAAAGGTTTCATGTAGACTTCTGGAAGCAATAACTCTTGAAACTTGGGTTCCTTTTCCACAAAATATTCTATTGAAACCTGAAACGCTGTTTCACTACTTTTCCCTCTATTTTATTGCACAAACACAGTTATTGATCATCTGGATTCTTAGACAAGTGTCTTCAAGCTTTCTCTCGGCTCATTTAGTCCCATTGAATTGTCTCCGCAAGTCAAACACTATGCTGGGTGTTACATAAATCTCTAGTAATCAATACTTGGGACTACCCTTCTTTATGTTTTTGATAGAGTTAATTATATTTTTCAATTATCAAACCAATAATGGTTATTCATTTTAACAGTTGTCTAATGGTAATCAACCCCATGAAGGGCGAAAAGAGGTGGGAACGAAAAGAGGTGGAGACCACCACTTGCGATTACAAATTTTTTTCACTGTTTTCAAAAAATACATTCATGTCTACCCATATATAATTGACATTACGGATTTCAATGTTTTTCAAACCATTAGCTTTTTCTTTTCGTTCTCTACCTTGAAAGAAATTTGACTAAAGTAGGCATATTATTCTTATTTTTAACACTGGCCAGAAACATAATTCTATCATATCTCATTTTTACTAATATTGACAGAGTAGGTAATAATTCTTAACCAATTATTTTTCCCTAATGAGAATCCAGCAATATATATTTTCCAAAAATAACATTACATTTAAGATTCAAAGTTAAAAACCATCCTATAAAAAATAACGTTATTCGACTTAAAATTGCCAAAAAATTGACCTAATACCTACATGCAACATATCTCCGCCCCAAAAAATATTGTATTTAATTAAGCATCGTGTAAGTCAGAATGTTCTGTGATGGAGTAATTAAAATACATGGCTTGTGTGTGTCACTAAAATCTAATGCCTGATAATCAAAGAGCATATTTTTCAGGTTCATTTTCTGTGAAAAAAAACCCTGACCATCTGTTTAGAAGGGTATTTTACAATCTGTTGGATATGATCTGATAACAAAATTTCAACTTCCCTTCATCTAACTTCACTTGACTTGTATCACTACTCAAATAAATGTTTCATCTCTCAAAATCACCTTCTTCCAGCCATTAACAGTCCGTGTGATCGGTATTTTTTGGCCCATGCCAAACGTTTTTTCATTATTTTCTTAGAAAAAGTTTATTCCTCAGTCTTGTTGCCTTAAAGTCACCTTCCAGAAGCCTTTTCCGTGCAGTTGAGGGACTCACTTGAACACCATTATCCAATAAATCCCTTCTACGGTATATTCTTGTCTTTCTTGGATTTATTTTGCTACTTGTTAAAATTTTATCATTTCTTGGAGTAGTTTCCCACTTGCACCCACATTTTTTTTTTGGAGATGATGATCCAGAATTTTGAAATATACTTAAAATACTTAATTCGATCATAACAACTGCCATAGTTACATCTCTCAAGTGGCCGCGGTGGCCGAGTGGTCTAGGCATCGGATCATGGCTAGTTTGTCATGGGTTCGATCCTAGTACCACTAAAGATCCGCCGTGTAGGGAAGCGATGCACGTTAAATCTGTCGAGAGCTCAAACGTCCTCCCGTTGGTGTGGTGTGGTAGTTAGGAGAGGGGGTGCCAGCTCAGGTGTCGTCCGCGTCACTTGACCATGGTTCAAATTACGCGGACCGTCCCCAAAAAGCCCTCGTGTAGCTGAACAGTGGGACGTTAATATTCCCTCACTCACTCACTTACATCTCTCAAAAGTCATAGAATTGTGTTCATCGAGAGCTATTTATTTTAGAACGGTTCCTCGAAGTAATATCCATCTTTGAACAAGTAAAAGTAACACGTCCTTATGCAGAACGCAAAATTGAAATTACCAGCTTTCCCATGAAATGCCTCACAACTGAGCTCCAATACATTAAAATGAATAAATTATAATCAAATTTGGTCTGCCATACTACTTAAAGGCAGATATAACGAGTTTGAGGTGGTTCAGGACATCTCTAGTAATCACATACCAACTCAAACAAGGAAAACATTGTCCCAATTAATTCGAACAATATAGTAAATATATATTATAATGCTACCTTTTTGTAAGCAATAATTATTCGAGTTTTTTTAACTGTGTACCTATGTGAACAATTAATCTTTTTTAATTGTAATTGTTTGCTTTCGAGAGAGGAGCAGCATTTTCCATTTTTTATCCGGGCGGGAAAACTCCGAGAGTCAGTCCAGTTTATATAAACAAAATCTTTTCAGACAAAATATTTTTATATTAGTCTTATAAATAAAAGATTCTAAATTAAATTTAAAGTACACAAATCTTAATTAGTTTATGCAATTATATCTTTAAACTCTAAATTAACTCCTTTATAAGAGTACCTAAGAAACACCATTATTGCATCCTATACTCAAATTTTACAAAGCAACAACACTGTAACCTTTCCTTTTTATTAATTAGTCGTCCTTTTTGTTTTCCACTAATCGTATCCCGATTTTCCTATAATGGCCGCCGGGAAATATGGGAGACAGGAGCTCGCACGTCACACTTATTTGATCACGTGACATGACGTCGTAATTACAAGGCTGTTAAAAAGCACTTACCCAGCAAGGGACCCAAACAAAAAGTAAAAAAAAACGGGGCAGGGAATAAATTACTTTCCCTTTAGAACAAAGATTAATTTCAGTGTGCTCCTGTATCACCTTTCAAAGGTAGAATGGATTGTAGGGGAAGTAATTTCGTTGCTGTCTGAATTATGGAGGAACCGCGATTGACAAGATTTTAATGAGACTGTTTAGTATGCTCTTTCTGTATAGATGGATCGAATGGTTTTCATTGAGTGAAACTGCGTGATAAAGTTTATAAAAAACGAAACTTGGGAGTTTTTGTGTAGGATGCACTCATAATTTTTAAAGTGTAATTTTTTTACTTTTATTGATACATATGTTTCGCTGAGGATGAAAAATACAATGTTTATTTTAGTAATCACAATTTCTGTCATGCTAAAGTACTAGTAACAAAAGCATAGAAACTAACTATTGAGCAAAATTTTCATTCCATTGGGGGGGGGGGGATTGATGTGCAAGTGCTTTTTTTCATCAAAATAAATAAAAAGGTAATTTTCAAAAAAAAATAATTGTGATTTTTTCAAAAATAGTGTTTGATAAACGCGTTATTATATAAATCGCAATTTTGGTATAGTAGACAATAGATTATTATTCAATAAAAACACTTTTTTTTCTGTTGATGTGTAATTTGTTGGCTTAAGTGCTCTTGTAATAAAATTACATAAATTATTACCAATAATAAACGTAAACTATGAGCAAAATCTATAAGACGAAATTTTTTCAAGTAATACGAACAATAGAATAATATTTAGATTTATTTCTTAATAGGACTTATTTCTTACAATTTATTTCTACCTTGATTATTTTTGAATATATCTTAATTCGTGATCTCCAACGCTCTTGGATGGCCGCGGTAGCCTAGGTGGTCAAGGTAACGAACTCGTGACCGGCGTGTCATGAATTCGAGCCTAGTGCCGCTGAAGACGCGCCGGGTAGGGAGCGATGCACGTTAAATCTGTTGAGAGCCTAAACGACTTTCCGTTGTTTGGTATGGAAGTTAGGAAAGTGGGTTGTCAGCTTAGGTGTCGACTTCGTTACTTGACCATAGTTCAAATTACAAGGTTCACATCGCCAAAAGCCATCGAGTAGCTGGATAGGGTGACGTTAATATTCACCCGACGCTCTCAGATCCTTCGAATGGTGTTCCTTTCCTATACATTAAATTATTTCGTTAAAATATTATCTTCATTCTTTGTGTTTACTTAAGTTCTCTAAAACAAATTTTTTTTTTTTTTGTGCTGTAACCTTATTCAAATCCCCATTTAATAAACAAGAGTTCATTAAATATAGTAATCTGTATTTTTTTATAAGTTTACGTCATATTATTAAGTATCAGTTGTTACAAAACGTAGTTTTAAAATGGGTTTAAAATTTTACTGAAACCGTAGAATCCTTAGTCTTAGGGAATCGAACATATAGCATCAAATAGACAGGGACATTCCCTAACGTGTTATCTATAGATGACATAAAACTATCTGCAACATGTTTTGGTGATCGCTCAAGGAAAATAATGACAAGTGATAACCTATACATCATCGTGCAAATGAAAAAAAAAATATCGAATTATGCAGAGGTGCAATTGCTTATTCTGCAAGGTAAGCAGATGGCAGGTGTCCCCAGTTTATTTTCAACAAACACTTTCTTATAGTAGGTCTATTTGTCCATCGTCCTGAATGCTGCATAGTATTGACAACAGCCTATTGCCTGTACCGTCTATGGTGATGAAATGAACACAAATACTAGATATGGCATCAAAAGGGTCACGTCCTTTTTACCGATCAGTTTTTCAACTAATTGAATTCTTTTGAGAGCTTTTTATCCCACTAACATCAGGGAAAGATATTATTACGGTGGTCTTGAGGTGTTTGTAAGGTGAGCTATAAAAATAAATGTAAGAGAAGGTGTTCCTCATTTTCAACAGAGACTCAATCTGGAGATCGTTATTGTTATGAATTTATCCTCTGAACCACATGCGCCTGTCTTGATGTGTCATTTGTCAAGGTTTTGTTTCGATGGTCAGCGACACGCGCAAGCACACATTTTCCTTGTTGTTTAGGAGGTTCTAAAGAATTAATATATCCATAAAATGGATTTTCCAGTTTATTCCCCTAATTTAAATTCTACTGAACATGTGTAGAATGATTTAGAGAGATGCCTAGCGGCACTAACATATCCCCTGGAGAGCACCAGAACTGTTACCTCAAAGACAGTTGGATAATTTGTATTAAATGTGAAGAAAAAGTCCCACACGCAATAATTGTGGATGGAGGAGCTAACATCCTTTACTTAAGGATTTTGATTTGTGGATCACTTTCTTGACCAGACCTTATTTTTTTATCAAAAATATTTTATCTTTCTTTTTGCTTCCTCCATAGTGCATAATATGCTCACCTTTCTTTATCTTAAATATTACCTTGTGTCTATGTCGAATAAATTACATATCTCCCAGTTTAATCTTTGCAGATTAACGACAAATCGCAAGCGTAGCATAAAATTTGCCCATTAATATATGTTGCAATATATTCAGATTATAATTGACCCTAAATATTATTGTTGGATTATATTTTTTTGGATGAATCTCGCAAGAGGAATGCATTTAGGAAGTTATTGCAACATAGTTTAACTAAGCAAGGACCTTTATCCAAAATTTATAACGAAATTCTACTATTTGATTGGTGAGGTATACTATATATGTATTTGCATCATTTGGGACGCAAAACGACTGTGCTGATATAAAATAAAAGATACTAGTAGGATATTTTATATAACTTTTGTATGTAATCAAATATATTTTTTACACATTTGCTTAAATTACATAGCAAAGTTTACCTTCAGGCCCCCTGAAAATACATCTTCTATTTCCCAAAAGGAAAGTCTATTAAACTTAGAAAGAAATTAAGAATCAAAATACGAAATGAATTTATTTTTCGTATCAAAATAAATAACAATAAAATCCTCAAAAATAATACCAGCTATGGTTTCGTGATCATGTCCGCTCCGTTACATACACAACAGCCACCTTGTTCTTAAATAAACCTTATAATTCTGATAAATATATACTAATGAATTAATCCAAAATAAAGTAAGTTACAAAATGCCACTCGGTAGACTCGAGTAGTTAAGGTTGCTATCATGCGTTTGTCAGCAATCAAGTCAAACTATGGTTACCAAACCTGTTTTCACTAATTCCCCAGTGAAACTAGAATTTGGAACTTCTTTATTTAAAATTAAACACCACAAAGTCAATGAAATGTTGAAAAAATTAGGATAAAACACCTAAGAGAGCAATAATCTTATTGTTGTTTTAAAGTATTTCAAATTATATATTTGGCAATAATCCTGATACAATTTCTTTTGTGATAACAATTCCAACTTATCCAATTCTAAATAACTGCGTGTAAGAAATATAAAGCGAAACGCGTTACAACATCCCGCAAAATCGTTTGCATTTTTATTTGTCATAATATTTGTAAATTTCTACTTCTCATAGTTAATTCCATTTTAAGAATGCGTAACAATCATCTTGATAATATCCGTATTAATATAACATATTTAGCTATTTTCAAAAGATTGTTCCATTTTAAGAATTGATATCATTCATCTCTCATAGCAATTTCGGATTATTCCATGCATTTATTATTAAAAGTTATTTTAATTTTCGTTTATCTCATTTAATTTACTTTTAAGTAAAAGAGATAATGCTTCCGTTCGAGGCATTAATACATAAGATATGTAGTTAATTGGGATCGAAATACTGTAAGAACTTAAGCTATACTTATGCATATGTGTCCTTTCAAACTTTATGCTTCTTAAATGCATTCTCATTTAAACTTCAAAAGACTATTT
>BMAO01013308.1:0-18636 GCA_019973975.1 Trichonephila clavata | reverse complement strand
TTTTTTTTGTTACATGTAAAATTATGCCAAACGATACTTTAAACATCAGTTTGAATGGATTTTTTTTTTTTTTGGGAATTTTTTAAAAAAATTTTTTAAATTTTTTTTGGAAAAATGTAGAATTTAATTAAAAGTATGAAGATCAAAATTCGAAAATTTGGTGCTAGATTACTTTTATGGGACTCTTTTCCCTATTTGTTTTCGTTTAATTTTTTTAATGAATCAAAAATAAATTATATTAAATGTATAAATTTATTGCATTTAAATGTAGTTAAAAAGTAAATTTTGCTTCTTAAAGTAATTTCAGAAATTCAGCTGCAGAGCTTTTCTTGCATATTATTAAAGTACCCGATTAGTTCTAGAAGCCACCATATTGAAGTTATTTTGTTTAAAAAGTTTTTTTTTAATTTCACTTTGGAACACAGTTTTTAAACTGATGTATAAAAATACCTGGTATTAAATTTATTTAATTAGAGTTTAGAGTTAGATTTCGTCAATGCAAAAAATTGAATTATAAAGTTTTTCTGTCAAATTATTTGAAAAAGTAAAAAAAAAAAAAAAAAAAAAATAGAAACACTTTTTATTTGAGTTTAATAATATTATTTTATTCAGAAATATTTAGACTTTTTTTTTAAATTGAAGGGAAAAAAATATATTTTTAAAATTTTACTCCAGCACACTTTTTAAAGATACTATTTTGGCGAAACAAAAATATTTGTTATAAATAAGGTAATTAATATTTAACTGGTGAATTATTATTTGAAA
Organism: Trichonephila clavata; assembly: GCA_019973975.1. Classification (NCBI taxonomy): domain Eukaryota; kingdom Metazoa; phylum Arthropoda; class Arachnida; order Araneae; family Nephilidae; genus Trichonephila; species Trichonephila clavata. The sequence continues at coordinate 17,871 of BMAO01013308.1, read as the reverse complement.
ACAGTTCAAAATATTTAAAAAATGAAAAATTACAAGATACAGTGAATTTTTACACTTAATTTACTGTGAAAGAGAGATAATATACTCGTATGACAGCACATTTTTTAAATAAATAATTCAATAATTCATTCGCAATCCAAAATGGTATCGGATGATTGGGTGAATTTATGTCGACATAGTAAAATTGTCAGCTTCGTAAGTTGGAACGATAATTGAAGACAAGGTTTTGCTATGTCGATACAATAAAACGCCAGCTTCCTAAGCGAAGACGGAGTCCGAAGACAAGCTAAAGCCACGCGTCAGCTTCCTATGTGAAGACTGTGTCTGAAGACAAGGTAAAGCCATGCGTCAGCTTCCTAAGAGGTATTGGTACGTGAAGACAGGGCAAAGCTTTATGGATATTATAAAAAGTCAGCTCTCTAAATGAAGACGGTGTCCGAAGACAAGGTAAGGCTATGCGTCAGTATCCTAAGCGAGGACGGTGACCAAAGACAATGTAAAGGTATAAGGATATAATAAAAGCATGAGCTCCCTAATCGGAGACGGTTTCCAAAGACAAGGGAAAGCTTTCGATGATGCATTAAAGACATAAAATCCTAAGCTGGAACGGTGATCAAAGACAGGAAAAAAGAAAGAAAAAAAAAAAGAAAATTTTACATAATTGGTATGCAATCGTATAGTTTTGGTTTTTGTATCGTATAGTAAGTTTTTGGTTTTTAAATATTTCTAGACATCTAATTAAATAGTTTTTTTGTGTGCCTAATAATAATTATTTAGCTATTCCATAGAACCACACAACAATAAATTTTTATCTTAAAAGTTTTTTCTTTTTAGTAGAACATGGAAATAGATTTTAATATCTCGTAATATATATAAATTTTCATTTAGATAGTTTTTTTTAAAAAGCATTACTTAGGGAATTCATCATTCATGTGATGGGTTCAAAAAAAATTAAAAAAAAAAAACCTTACTTTTTTCATAAATTGTTTCTTTAACATGTCTAGAATTCGGTGGTAAAGTGATTTTTTTAAAATTCAAAGTCGTTATAAAGAAGCAAGTGTTAGAAGAGCAGCTGTTCGGAACGTTGAGTTGGAGCGCCTATTGTGAACAGTCTGCTCGTACTATTGACGCTTTTATGCAAACATATGTTCATACAAGTATAGACAAGTTTGTAGAGGTTTAAAGGGAAATATCTATAGTTATTGAATATTTCGTCGAACTAGTTTTAGATTTCGCCACCAGGCAGCACCGATTGAGGGTAAGTTAAGATTTTCATTGTTTCAATCGGACTTGAAAACTTTAAACGCATTTTTCTCAAAACTGTGCTTTTCAAACTTTCCTCCGTCATATCTGAAGAACGGTGTGACAGAATGACTTCAAATTTATAGGGTAGACTAAGAACATATACACGCACCAAATGGACTACGATCATTCCAAAATTCAGAATATTTCTAATTTTTATAACCTAAAACATAACAAAAACCCCATGAAATTCGAAACTTTTTCATCGGAGTTCTACCAAAAATCAAATTTTTGATATTTTCAATTGAGTGTAGTTTATTCTGTGTATTTAAGCTTATAGATTTTAACGCCTTTAATTTTTTTAAATTTCAAATAAGCCAATCAGCCGGAATCGTGGAGGAAGTGAGCATCCGTTTTTTCGAGGCGGGTGTGTTCAGAGAGCTATAACTCACGTTCTATTGAATATTTTTGGCTAAACGTTTATGCATACTCTTAATATACGTATAAATAAATGATAAAAAACTTAATGTTCTATCTTTTTACTGGTCATTAAAAAAATTCTCTAAAAATGCTTAAAAAACAGGTCATCACATGGTTGAACCCCCTTAAATAAATAAAATATTTTACACACAGAGAGATAAAAAAGCGCAAAACATAGTTAATAAATTATTTAATGAAATGACTGGATAATTGCTTCGAAAAAAATCTTAAAACTTTATAATTTTTTTATTTACGTAAATTTTGTAAAGTATTAGGCACTCTTTATATACAGGAAAAAATATTTTTAGTTCATTATATGTACATGTATTCTGAATAAAAATATGAACAATTTCAAAGCATATAGAGCCATAGTTTTGAATAGTGTACGTAAAGGTACTAATTCGTGATATTGGTACGTTTTCCTCTAAATTGTTTCAAATTTTTGTCAAGTTGGATGATAACATTACACGTATGGTTACCTTGATTTTTATCGTTTGTACTGTTTGCTAATAATGCTTATGTATATATGATCGTTAATTTTATTGGTTTATTTTTATTGCGAGATATTTCTATTAATTTCAAGCGATTCGATAGCTTAAAAAGTTTAACCATTTCTAAACTGGACACTATTGTTATAGTTTAAAGTTCTATTTTTGTTTTCTGTTGGATAATGATAGTTCAGAAATTTTTGGTGATTACCAAAGTTCTTGATTTTTTTCCCGATTGTTTATAATCCTGTGTATTTAGTACGTAAAATTTAACTAAGTATTGTTAGTAATAATTAATTTTTTTATTAATTAATGCTAATTATTTATTCAATAATTAATTTTTTACTGTTTTTTGTTTTCGAAAATCGACAAAATCAAAAGAATATGTTGGGCGGCGTATTAGAGCATGATCAGAGAAATTGTGGATTTTCTACCTTCAACCCCCTCCCTCCCTCTTTGAAAAATTCCTGTATGGGCCACTGTTACGGACTAATAGGTTCAACAAATTCACACGTTTTTTTTCAATGTTATTTACGTTTGATAATTATTAGAACTAAAAATTATCTTTTCCACATTACACATATGTATGTATATTGATAAAGATATCTACCATCTTATATTGATAAATATATATTTTCTGTTTTATTGAAACTTTTTAAATATTTTTAATCATATAATATGCATCGAGCTACGAAAAATTTAAAGAAATAAATCACACACGCACACAAAATTGAATTCAGAAAATTAAAAAAAAACAAGAATGGTTAGTGTAAACAGGAAGTAAACAAAGCATCTCCTTTAGAGATGAAATGAATTTTTTATTCCAAAAATATTTTTATTATGTAAAAAGCAGACATTATAGATTGCATAGGAATGTTACATTATTTCTAAATTTTGTTTAAATAAACTCCGTAAAAATTCTAAAATGTAGAATTTCGGAATCAAAGGAAGAAAGCCTTTGTTTGAAATAAAAACGAAGTTGTTTAGAAAAAAAATATTTTTGTGAAAGTCTTACCCCGTCCTCCTACACAAAATATTGTATTTAGTTATACTTTTTGATTTCGGAACAAGAAAGATTTTTGAAAAGTAAAGAAGTCCTTTATTTGTATTTACGTTTTTGTGTGTTCAGCTTATCTCAAATAGGAAGAAAGAAGTTTTTTTAAAAGTAAACATGAGTGCAAAAATACGTTTTGCTTCAAACAGTTTTTAATGGTATTGTTCTACGCTTTATGAAAAATAAAAAGAAAGGTAGTGAAAAAAGTTATTCAATTAATTAATATGAAATATAATAAAATTCTATTTGTTATACATTTTCAAGTATTCTTTTTTTTTAAAAAAAAAAGTGTGTGTGTGCTTATGACCACACGATAGAAGTGATAACTTCAAATTTTGTAATGTTATTTCAGGGATTAGTTAGGTAATTAAAAAACAAGAGGATATTAGTATTGTCATATAAAATTATTTATTCATTATTATTATGTATGGGAGAGAATACCTAGACATTTGTTTGCATTCACTGCATAAAAAAAGATTCAAAATGTAAATAATACTATCTGATGAAAACATTTCAGCATTTTCTTATAATCTTCAAGTTTTTCACTCTAAATCGCTTTTTTTTAAAAACATAGAACACTATCAGTTGTAATGTATCAGAAAGTTGTCTTTCTGCACATGCTCCGTAAACCTCAAGCTGGTCAATTCTGTTGTAGGTTTATAACAATTAATTATTACTGGCATTTGGTGATTATAGCAATTTTTTTTGTTACATATTTATGCCTCTTTGAAATGGAAAAGTGCCTTTTTTAAAAGTATTTTATGTGGAAAAAAGCAGCAAAATAGAAAAAAATTTCAAAATTACGAAATTCCATAAATTTTTTACAGAAGTGTTACAATATTGCATCTCAGTCTTACTTGGCAGCGTTGAGAAAGATATACAATGTACCAATCTACTTGAAAAATAGTTGTAACTTTCTTTTTTTGGGGCGGGGGGGAATTTAAATCCAAGAAAATTCATAGAAATTTGTAAAAATTTGTAAACATTGTAGAGTTTGGGATGTTAATACTATATTTCAAGTTAATCACATGTTAAAAGCATTTATTTTTTAAACAAAGAATAAAAACAGTCAATAGAGCAACGTCATGAAATTCCAGTTTGGCTGAAAACCGATTTTCTACGCTAAATTTTGTTATTGTTGTAAGTCTTTTTTATTCCGATCCATTGTTACGAGCGTTACAAAACCAAGCGTAACACTGTTTGGCTTCTTAAAACGCATCATTCAAGTTCACTCTCCAGCAAAAAACGCCTAAAGAAGTTATCACTTAAAAAAAAAAACAGATTAAAGGAGATTTTTTAAAAAAAGAATTATAGCTAGTACAAGCAATGGAATTCATTAGTATTATAAGATGCATAAAGTTGTTTCAAAATTTTAAAACAACTCGTTCTGTGCTTACTGGTTTTTTGTAGAACACCACTTGTTGTATGTATAGATTTATTAATAGAGAATGTGAGTTAGTCTAGTGGAATTAATGGTAAATATGCGACAGACATTACTTCAGAATGTTTTCCAAACCAACATTTTATTTACAGCACATTAACTAACTGGAATTCTATTCTATTTCCAGAAAACATTTTACATTAGCCGAGAAATAAATTACAAAATAAATCGTCTGTTAAAAACAATATTTGGCAAGTAAGAATTATATTATTATTATTAGACTATTATACATGCACAAAATAACTACAAATGAATAATAACTAATAATTATGCACATCTTAATTACATTTTTAAGTATGCAAAAAAATGTTTTCCGTTTTGAATGTCTTAAAATGAGTAATTCAAGGTGCATAGTTTCAAAAATTTGAAAAAGCTCGCGCGCGTTCTATACTTACTAGTTCTTTGAAGAACAAGAGTTGTTGAATGTAATTTTGTAAGAAATCGTTGATTATGTTCGTGTTGAGTCGAAACAGCTGATTTTGCTCATTCATTCCAAATCCAGGAGGATCAATAACAGTAACAGAGAAAGAATTTCCCCTGGAAAAAGTAAAAATAAATTCAGTGACTTTTGGATGTTTAATATTTGGGTACATTTCCGTATCGGTGGTGCAAATCTCGCCAAGTTGGCTTTATTGGCGACGAGACACAATACACACAAAATGTTAATAAATGTTAGTTCTCGTCAGTCTTTTGAAAATGGGACGGTAAAAGGTTACCAGCGGGAATATTCCGCTTGGCATATTATTTTTGGTGACTTTATCGCCTGCGCCGGTGTAACGGAAAAGTACCATTGTTTGTATTTTTTCCCTAACAATATAATGTATGAAAAACACCAGAAAATATTTATAGAAGGGCAGCGTAATTTTTTAATGATATGAAAATAAATAATATAAAAGGAAAAAAAAAATGGAACAAGAATTACTAGGATTGCATTTATGGTGGTTTTTAAAGAATTGTTTCCCCGCCATCTTGAATTTTCGAGTATGTGCATAATTTTAATTCGATGGGTGGGGGTGTAGCTAATTTGTTAGTTTTATAATAACTTCTATTACTTTATGTATTTGAATTTGATTGCATTACATGAATGTGGAATTGGAAGAAAGGAGGAATTTATATGATATCTACGTAATTTTTCTTATATTGACAAACAAAAGTTTTTTGTGTAAATGTTCAACGATACAAAAAAGGTACTTAAGATTAATTAAAGAATGAATAGTTAAAAAATACACCCATGTCCATAAATTAAGGATAATGTAGATTCATCCGGAAATCGAACTCTAAAATATATACATATAAATATATCACCCGTAAAATGACTACACACATCTTCAAGAATCATATGCAAATTGCAGGAAACCACCACATACCGATAGTACGTCACAATGACGAGAGTGTAAGTGGAAGATATATAAGGAATACAGGCAAAGAAGTAAAATTGTTCGCAAGCGCTTTATCAGCTTTTCAGTGCAATAAACGCATAGTTATGACACAAAGGACGCATTTTGAGGACTTTTTACGTGGTAGGATTATCGACCGTTGGCAATGTGGGTGTAGCGAACTTGAAGTATTCAAGGAATTGGAATCACCCAGAGTGTCATCTCCAGGTTTTGGCAACGATTCCAAGATGATGGTAATGTGAGCAGACGTTACACCCGAGATACAACGCCAAATGAGAATTGGTATTTGCAGTTACTGCCAAAAGAAACAGACGGAGCACAGCTTCAGACTTGTCTAGTCAGCTCTCTTCAGCCACTGGTACGACAGTTTCAAGGCCTACCATGTACAGATACTTAGGGCAGATTGGTCTACATGCTCGTGGACCTGTCAGATGAGTTCCACTTGCTGTAACTCACTGTCACCTGCGGTTAACCTGGAGTAGAGAGCATGCATTGGGGACACCACAAAAGTGGATTTGTGCGATGTTTTCTGAAGAGTCCAGGTTTAGCTTGCAGTCTGATTCTCGCCTGAATTTCATATAGAGAGCGCCAGGTACCCGTTACCACCAAGAGAACATCATTGGACGACACCTTTTCGGTGGCGCAGGAGTGCTCTTATAGGGGGAAATATTCAAGGTTCCAGTACTGACCTGCATGTTCAAACTGGAACCATGACAGGCCAAATGTATCGGGACGTCATTCTGGAACAACATGTTTGTTTGTTTCGGGGTGCCATGGGCGCAGAATTTGTGTTTATGGATGACAATGCCTGTCCTCACCACGCAAACATCGTAAACGAATGCCTACAATCGGAGAATATCACCCGTATGAACTGGCTAGCATTCTCACCAGACTTGAATCCAGTAGAGCATGTGTGGGACACGCTTGGACGACGAGTTGCTGCCCTTCAACCACCTCCTAAATATCTACCGGAACTTCGGAGAGCATTACTTGATGAGTGGTGTAATATTCCCCAAGATCAGATCGATAATTGGATACTCAGCATGCCTAGGCATTGTACGGACAGTATTGCATCGTCTGGGAGACATACTATGTATTAACCTTCATACCAAGCATGTAAAATGGGTTATGATGGGTTTTTTTTTGTAATTTGCTCCCGGGAGCAAAAATCACAATTTTTATTATTGATATCAAACATATCGCATCTTTTTTGCTCTCTACCTTTTGTTTAATAAAAAAGCTTTACAAATAAGTCCCATTTGCTTTGCTTCTGACTCTTTCTTTGTCTGAACTTGCATTATCCGTAATTTATGGACGTATCTGTAAATTGTGGGACTAATAATAGGTCCAAAAATTTAAGATGAATGGTCGATCGATTCTTCCATATTTATAAAAAGTTTAATAAATTCCGTTGAGCGTAGCATGAGTATGTGTCATTCGACTTTAGAAAGGAGAATCACAATCGTCTGCTAATGAAGAATTTTTATATTAAATTATTTAGCAATTATATGAAATGTTTTAGATAATTTCAACATTAAAATTTCTTCAGAATATAAATGCAGTGCCTTTCAAAAGTATGCGTAGACTTACAATTTTTTATAAAATATGTTATTTTTTATAAAAATTAATACATCTGAACTAGTTTTTAAAATAATACCTTTAACTTGTTCTTAATGGAATAGCATGATCAGTTTTTATACATAGTACAACTTTTAATTTTGAAAAACTGATAATCAAGAAACTGCCAAAAATTACACGACAAAAGTCTTCCTGCACTTAAAAAGGACTGAATATAGTTTTAAATATTTTGCTTTTTCTTAATTTATTAGTTATTAAGATATTTCTTAGCTTCCACATTAGATTTCAAACGTGAAACGAGCCCAAATCCCTTCTACCCTGTGATCCAGCTAAAAGTATGGGAAGGAATTAAAGGATCATTCGACATGATAAATTCCAATTATTTTATTTATCACTATACTTGACTCAAACACAAATAACACTTTAAATAAGATAATTCAGTCAAGCAATAGTGAGAAGAGACGAGGTTCTCTTTTGGGTTATGGTCTCTTGAATATGTTCAATAATGCGGCTCTTCTCCTCAATATTACTTTACTCAGAGCTTACGTATTTAATATCCTCCTATAACTAACTCTTTAAACACCCACGTAATATGAAGTTGAAAGTATCTGAACTTAGGCAGTCTTCTGGTCAATCCAACTTAACCTTAACACTTCTTGGTTATAATCTTTTACAAGGGCTTTAAACCAATTCTGGTAATCTTCACCTTGTAACTAACTAGTCACTTCTTGTTAGCTAAACTTCTTACTTTCTAACTTTCTTTTTTCCTATTCTCTTCACTGCCAGTTCACTAACTATTCACTATTCTCTTCACTTCTAATCCACTCACAATTCACTAACTCCTAAACTCGTGAAGTAAGAATCTGTATAATAAACTTAATTTGCTTATCACGTTTCCTTGTTTAGGATAAGATTGGTCAAGATTTGTTGGCCCAAAGAATATCTAAAAGGGCTTGCTAGTTGAGGGTCACGTATAGATCCATCACAAACGTCCCGGCATAAATTTCGACTAGTAAACTTGCCTTGATCGTGATTACTGATTAGTTCGGCTGTGCTTGTAAATAATCTTTTACATACATGTATGTTAGACTTTGATAATTGTGTCTGAGTGCTGTTGAAGGTATGAAATCCTGCTGATATTCATTTTGCTAGTTTTTGCTGTTGAATCCTGTATTTCAAGGAGGATTGATTTTCGACAATAAATTCTCATCGTTCTGAAAGAACTGTCTTGTTCCTTGCGACTGATTTTCATAAAATCCTCGAACCACGATCAACGTAATATATATATATATATATATAAGCCTCATGATTTACAATACCATCAATAAATTCCTAATTACCTTATCCTGAAGTTCACAAACACCCCACACAAGAACACCTCCACCTCTCCATGCTTCACTATTCCAACTAAATTCATAAAATTAAGTTCCACGTTTTTCTTCTACTATTAAATGCCTTCCATAGTTTAAATGTAGTATTTGTACTCATCTTCAAATAAGACATATTATTCCAATACGTTTCAGACTTGTCCATCTTAGATTCAGCAAAGAAAAGTTCAAACTTTCTATTTGTTTGCACTTGCAATAAAATTTCTTTGAGAACAATGCCCACGTAATCCGGCTTCGTACTTTAAGATGAAACTGAAGTAAAAAAAAAAACCCAGCTAATCATGTAGAATTTTTTTGTAGCAATTAAATCTAGATTTTTGTTAAATTTTCTATCAATATATCGCTCATCACGTTGAGTTAACTTCTTTGGACACCTTTTTCTTGGCTTTGTTTCGATACCACTTTCTTTAAGAAAACACTTTAACATACTATATTACTCCTCGAAAGAGGAGAATTTACTAATTTCACAACGTTCCGAACTGATTTATCTTGATTAAAGTGAAAAATAATAAATTTTCGAAAACTTTTTATGTCGTCTTTTAACACTTACAAGCGATTTTTAGATAAAACAAAAATAAAAGAATAGAATATTTTAATTAAAAAAAAAGCAAAGATTTAAGCAAACGATTTTTTGTATGTCTCCACAATACAGAATTGAAAAGAATCAACAGACGTTATTTTTACTAATGGAATTCATCCAAAAGTATTTTGGTGTACAATAAGTTTTGTGATGCATTATTCGTTCAAATTCGAACATTTTTATTTTATTAAAAATAAATTGTGTAAGTATTTAAATATATATATATATATATATATAAATTAGTCTCATTTCAAATCCCAGGAAGAATATATAAACCGTAATTGGACTACTATATACTATGTATTCGAATTTTAATCCTAGCCTAAAGGAAGATTTTTCCAACTTCTGTAAGAACACTTATGACATCACGATTTTAACCTTACAATTACTTCGGAACATAAATATATGGTTTACAGTCCCAGATGTTAAACATTTTTTTGTGATGCATTTAAGGCGATATGGTACCCTAAAAACCATTAAACTGTCGAAATTTTTTTTATTGGCTTATTTGATACCTCAAATCTTTATAAATATGCCTGCAAAATTTCAAAGCTTCACCTGCATTTTTTACTTAGTTACGGAGCATAATTTGATGCTGGACAACAAGTACCACTCCCACATTTCAGGTTATCTGCTAGAAAAGGAGCCTGATAAAAAATTAATTAATTAGTTTTCTACCGCGCGTATATGAGACTGACATTATATATGCAGTAACAAATCATTTCAAGAAAGAATTGTGTAATTTATGCAAAAATTCTAGTTTGTGAATTGTTTATTGAAGAACAAATGTATTTGGTCAAGATTTCAAAGTTGCGCTTGCTTTTTATGATATTATTATGAATGAAATTAAAACTCCAAAACGGATTCTCCCATAGCACAAATATTAAATTTCATTTTGATAACTCAGATAATTAAAAATCTAATTCGCAAGAACAGAAAAACTCTCCCATTTTTATATAATTGTTTTTGGTGATATATATATATCCCATGTGTGTAAAATTCAACACTTTTATTATTAAAATATTTTAAGATATTTATTTAAACAAATGCACATATACAGTTCTTAGATTTTGATATATTTTACCTACAAATTGCCGTTTGATTTTACTTCATTCATGTGCATTATTTAACATGCGAAGGCTTTTAAAATCATGGAAATAAAAAATAAAGGCATAAACATCTTTTGTACATGTTGTGCATTAGCTCTGAGCACGGAATTAGCTCTGAAGAGAGTGTATTTTTTTATAATTATTAAGATAAAGTTTTATGAAATATTGATCTTTCATTCGTTTTTTTTCTATATATTCATTATGGCAGTATACTGTTTAATTGTTCTATATTTGTGTAATTTTTTATGGTAAGCAGTTTTAAATAAGCTCATTAACATTTCATAAAAGTTTCAGACTATTCGATGAATATTATATCATGCTATTCATGGAATGAAAACTTCAAACTCAAATTTCTCCATGTTGAATTTTTGTACATACACTGTTATTCAAAAACCTAAGGCGTTTTTGATGATTGAAGTATGAGCTTCAAATTTTTTATACATATTCTGAAATGTATATTTTGTAAAACTGTGCATGGAATTAGCTCTAACATGTTTAGTACTTTTTCTAAAAAATTTCAAAATCAAAATAAATGTTTTTTTGAGAATTTTTGGAAGTTAAACTATAAAAAAAATTAATAAAAAAATTAAAGAGCAGCGGCAGGAAAAAACCCATGCACAGTTTTATGTAGTATAGTATAAGGTACTTGGAAAAAAGTTTTGAAAGAAAAGAGACATATTTAAAAAAGCCTTAGGGATTTAAAAAATGCTTTAAAAAGTTTAAAAAAATTTAAATTTTGCAAACATTTCGCAACAAATTAAAATTTTTTTTGTATGGAATTATTATTAAATATTAACCTTTATAAAATACAATTAAAACCAAATATCAAATGTTAAAAATAAAAAAAATTGTGAAGATGGTACCATATCGCCTTAAAAAGGCATTCTCTTAAAAAAGTATTTTTATAGTATATCTTACTGAAATTTAAAAAAAAGTATTACTATTTTTTGTATTGTAATTAATGCAATTTTTTTTAACAATTCACCGGTAAAACAAAAACACTTCTATCATTTTTTAATTTTTTTAAAAAAAAATTCAGATTTTCTGGGACAGTTATATTAAAACTCATTGTTATACTAGTTGTACAAAGTTTCATTATTGAAATCCTACGCTTAGAATGGCGTTGCATTATTTCTGATAACCACTACATTGTTCCAAAACATAATTACCGTTGAAAAATGTTACACAATAAATATTGAGAAACAAAAACTTTTACGAGTTAACATGGCATGCAAATTACACTCCAAAGTATTTCCTAAATTTAACTATAACTGTGTACGATACTTATTAACTATTAAAACAAACAGAACTTCCGACATCACGCATTGTTTAACTATTTCCATGGTAATTAAAGTAACTGTCAACAAAGGTTTCTGAAATTTATGGATATTTTTCTGATAAACATTGTCTGTTATGAGTAGAAATTATTCCCAAATGTTTCTAGAGCATACCATTTTCAACATAAACAAGTAAGGATTAGTCTGAATTAATTCACTCATCATTTGTTATAGTTATAATAGATGCGGAGAAGCAATTTTTCGAATTTTCAATGTTCTTTTGATTTCTCCGGTTGGAAATAAATTATTTGTTGCCATATTTTAAGTGTAAATAACTAGCTATTTTTAAAATATTTAAAACTTTCAAAATAATTTAATTTTTAACTTAATTGAAATAATTCATGTGATAGAATACATTAAGAAGTTGTTATTTAATAAAATAATTATTTCTGCTTGAAATATTTAAAATTAATTATAATTTTTTCCAATTTTTAAATCGTTTGGCAGTTAAAAATACTTAATAAATATAACATTTTTTAAAAATAAATTCTTTTATCATAACTATTGAAAAGCTGATTTAATAAAAAGACTTAATTAGGTTGAAAAAACAAAAATTTAGCCAAACAATGAAAAAAATAAATTAAAAAATTTTTTTTTTTGTGAAAGAAATATAACATTTTAATTGCAATTATGTGACATTTAATGAAGAGTTTGATAAATATAAAAATATTAATTAATCTGAGTAGTAGCAAAAAAGGTAAAATTAAAGGAAAAAAAATATCTGAATGGTTGTATCTATTTACTCAAGTTTTTAGACGCTACTTCTTAAAAAATGTTTCTTCTTTATAAAAATGTTCTTTTTTCTTCTAATTACTTTTTATAAGCAATATATTACAAAATAATTTAAAAGTACCTTCATTTTCGCATTTGGCATTTCTAAAATTGTTTTTGAATTTTTTTCTTTGAAAGGTTAGATGGTAAATTAAATGCTAAGGCAGTGGGGAAAAAAATCTTATGACTCATATGACTATCAGGTAAAGGTCTTATGATTCCAAATGAAGACCACCGTGTGGGTAGGTGGGGGTTGACTCATACTAAATATTCCACACTTCACAATGGTGTGGAGTGCTTATAGAGAACAGGGTGCCGACTTTCAATCGCGTCGTCTGACCTTAGTTATATTTTGAGTTGGGCAAAAATAGAATGAAATAAAGAAAAATTTAGAAGCCATTTTTTTTTAGTATATTTTCATGACAAATTTTTAATGAATACTTCCAATTATTTCTACTTGAATAATTTTTCATCTTTGCAAAATTGAATCCACATTTTGAACGATAAATATGAATTTTAACGCATATCTGCATTTTAGAATCCATGCTATACAAATAAAGACAGTTTCTAACATACGGGACATACAACTAGAATAATGTAAAGAAGTTTTGTTATTATTATTTTCTAAATATTTCACTGTCTTTTTCAAAGGTTACCTTGTAGTCTAGGGGTTACGAATTGTAATTTTGCTATCTAGTGTTTTATCTGGGTCACCTGTTTTTAGTGTCGAAGGAGAGGATGACCCATGGTGACCTTTGGGGCAGTTTCGGGGGGGGGGGTGGATTTGAACTGGTCATCTTTGGATCCGGAGATTACTTTGTGCACGCGTCATACAACTGGACTGATATAATGGAACTCTTTCGGCCAGCTGTACACTCTTTCTGTTCTGTTTGTCTGTAACTTACGGAGAACGGATTGCTGCTAAGCATCGACTAATGATACAATGCTTCCTATTGATTTTCTCAAAGTTTTAAACTTTGCCCATTTAACTACTCTCTGTTTTGCCTGAAACGCCTGGCAACTTGAAACGGCATTCTCCTGATTTGCCTGGAGTGGCGCTATGGGCACATTTTTGCTAACTTCCTTGATTTGCCTGTATTTTGCTCGTCTTAGCATGCAGTATTTACTAGATGTACTTGACAAGTCAGAGGAAGATAGGATTAGAAAAATGTCTAAAACCGGCTTTGCTAGGGTTTTACTGCATTTTTGAATAATAGTTATGGATTTTTATCTAGACAGTACAGCAAAACTACAACACTATTTCTTTAATTTAGAGTTCTTAAGAGAAGAAACTATAAGTGGGATTCCTGAAGACTACATAGAAAATAATCTGATAAATGACTCGAGGAGTGAGTCTATAATTTTGTAAATGACTAGAGTAATAAAGTTTGTTACTGATTTTCTTGGTGTAGATAAAATCAGATCAGCATCTCCCAAATTACTACAATAAAAAAGAGGTAAGAAATACAAGGATTTTCCAGTTATTTTAGGTACATCATTTTAAAATGCTTTCTAGGCTTAATCAGAAAACGGTGAGAAAATTATCTCATTTGAATTTGTATTCGATATTTGATGTTTATTGAAAGAAATTGGTGGTAAATGAGAAAAGGACGGAGACGAGTGAGTCACTCCAGTCCCTTACGATCGACAAAAACTTTAAGAAATGATTCTTCACTATATGATCAAAATTAGACCAACAAGGCAATAGTGTTTGTGTGTCGAAAATAAATGATTTTGGGGATGAGGAAAAACATTATCGATTTTGGTCTGATTGCCATATTGATCTCATGTCCATCTCCCTGTTTTAAATTTACTAACAAAATCAGAATTTAAGAATAATAGACTTCAAAAGTGCAATATTATCTTTTAAATCTAATATAATTTTGTTAGTGTTCTTTGAGTTCCAACTTTCGGAAAAAGCCAATTTTATGAAAATATGTTTTCAATGAAAATAAAATTTGCAAGTTAACTTTCAAATTAATATTTATAACTTTTTGACTGTAATTTGATTTTATCATTGATTTACTTACAAATGTTTTATAAAATATGCTATTTGCTTATCATATGACAAAAACAAATATTAATTTGGTTAATCCAAACGATGGATGATAGCTTATTTCTATGATCAATAGCCAAACAAGAACTTACAAATCAAAGTCCTGAAAATGATAATACTGTTGTTGATAGACTTAACCAGATCGAAAATCTCAAATAAAGAAACTGAACCATGGCTATCTCTATAGCAATAAACATCTTCTAATTAGGTCTCTTTACATATGATCGGAAATATAGTTATACATTTCTACGCTTGATTTTATGGTTGAGAAAGTGAATACAATAATATATAAATAAAGCCTCCTAAATGTAATATTATCGAAGGACATTGGTTAAAGAGTTATATAAGTGATTACACTAATTCGGTGATTGTTAAAATTGATCTTCTATTCTATCTGGTGTTCTTTTTAGTTAACTTTACAGAAGGACGTTAAAATGATCTCAAATTTGTAACATTTTTACTTTAAAAATAGAAGGCGCTACATCCATATGTGCACTATTCGTAGAATACAGATAAACTAACGTTAGAAATTGAATCTTAAATATTGTAAGGAAAGTGACTAACTATGATTGAGTAACTCTTGCAAATCTGTTTTCAGTTTGATATACAGAAAGTATATTTTTACTCTTACAAGAGGAATGCATTTTTCAGTATTATATGCATATTTTTATTTGAATTTACTATTTTCGGGGTAAAATTAAAGAAAATTCAGATATTTAAGTCTTTAAATAAAATTTTGTTTTTAAAATGTTGATTTGTGCTTATAAATGCTCAGTGTAATTTATTGTAATCAAGGATATATAACAGTGAACCTGAATATATCCAAATTAATTATCAGCCTGCTAGATTGATTCGCTCATTATTCTAACTGCTTAATACTCATGAATAACTGTATAACTATATGCTGTTGTTTTTACTTAGATAAATAAATATTCGTTGTAAGAACACAAATACAGGAGCTTTACTATTTGATATAATATTTTAAATTTAAACACATTAAAGTATCTCTTACATATTTCATTTGTTTATTTTCAAAACAATACTTAAAATATGATTAAGGAATTCTGTAATACCCTGTAATTATGTTCAAAAGGAAGTAAAAATACTAAAATTTAGAGCATGAAATAAACTACCGGTTTTAGCTGCTATAAGAGACAAAGATGATAAGCCTGATTTCACTCAGAGAAACGGTTCGTTTTTATCTTACGGGAGCATACAAAGATGTGAATTGCAGTCCAGCAGGAAAGGTGGTAACTTCATTTAGTTCAGAAAACGGTAAGATCACACATTTCTATGATGATTTTCTGGTTCTCTGAACACCTAACTGTACGTTGGCGGGTTTGTCCCTCAGGAAGTCTTAAGACTTCCAGATTTCTGAGTGTAAACCGATCAAATTGATGAATTAGTGACATTGTTAAGAAAATATTTATGGCAAAGTATATAGCGTTACTGACATAAGAGTTTAATCTAGCTGCAACCTTGCTCTCGTATCTTAATTACTGCTGTTCTCGAAGCAAATTTCCCATACAAAACAATTGAACTACCATTAACATGCCCCTAACCTCAAAATGTCACCCCAAGAGTTTTTGTTACGATGTTAATAAAACGCATTTATAAATGACAAATTACGACAGCAAAACAAAAAGAGAATGTAAGAATAAATTAGATATCCGTGTGTCTTTTGGGTTTTCACACATTTCTCTGCACCCATGGGTATGTTTAGAAAAACTAGTCCAAGGAGTATTGTTTCTTCCTCCCTCCTCAGAA
This sequence comes from Trichonephila clavata, assembly GCA_019973975.1. Lineage (NCBI taxonomy): Eukaryota > Metazoa > Arthropoda > Arachnida > Araneae > Nephilidae > Trichonephila > Trichonephila clavata. The sequence goes on along the minus strand of BMAO01013308.1, from coordinate 1,183 downwards.
TGTTTGCAAATGAGTTAGGCAAGTGTCATTAAAAGATCTATGACTACGACTAGTCTGCAACTTTTCTGTCAAGTTTCTTTCCACGAACTGTGAATCTCCTCCCATATTCCTAAGATTCCTTTATCTACTTAGAAATAACCTCTCTTCTGACTTCATGAAACGCAACAACTCGAAATCGATTACTCATGTTTCTTAATTCACGTCCTTAATCAATACCTCATCTATTTCTTAGACTGATCTTTTCACGAACTTCTTCCGATCCACGGTTATAAAAATAAATGAACTACAACTTAAATCTAAATGTAAATCCCAAACGCGATACAATTATAAACTTCATACAGGAAGAACTGCTAACTGATTCATCGATCAGATGGGCGCGACTGCGTGGCGCGGTCGCGCTGTAGCCGACTTGATTCAAACTGAACCCTATCTCTGAATTCTGCCTCAACCTCAAAGCAAAATACCACCTCCGTGTATTTCTGAAAACTCAAGTGTCGAGGTACCACTGTATAGAAAATATGTATTTAGAATCCAGTTCCAAATATTTACACCCAGAAAAGATCACGGATTGTTTAGCTGTAGCCCTTGACTTTCGAACGTATAGTGCTGACGCTCACCAGACAAGATGTTGCACAAAATTCTAATAATGACTAAAATTTCCTGAATCAAAAGGAATATGTAGATACAGAAAATAAATTATTATTACGATGAATATACAAGGTCACTTTTACAGAAACTATCAGTATTAAATATGCAGTAAAAATTATTATGTCCTTATAGTATCACTACTATTGAATGTAATGATTAGATTGACTGGTCAGAAGTATGGAAACTCCAGAAAATCTTCTGTTCATACCTCCTGTATAAATTTATGTAGGTTGTTGCGGTATTCCTAAGACTGAAAGAAACTGAAAGAGCAAAGCACTTGGGAATAGACGAACAAAAGAAGGATCATATAAATCCTTTCAGAGAGTCCTCATTTAGCATATGCTCTATAAGCAGTAGTTAACATCCTGCACAGTAGCTGAAGGTCGTCCTAGAACGAAAGGCAATGATGTAACCATCTGGCAAGACATGCATATAAGCAACTGGAGCCTTTGTCAAACACAAGAAGATCAATACCTGACCTATTACTCCAGATATCATCATGAGAGTTGAGAGCAATACGTAACCGTTCCAACAC
>BMAO01013307.1:0-10903 GCA_019973975.1 Trichonephila clavata | reverse complement strand
GATAAGTTCTTCGCCAAGAATTATATTTAGAATATTTCTTAAATTTCCATTCTCCAAAAATTTTCGTATTTTTTTTTTTTTTTTTTTTTTAGTCGTTAAAACTTCTATGTGAAAAGGTTATTTAAAGTTTTAAGATAAAAACGAATTCATTTACTTAGTTTCTTGATTTAAAGATTGTTTTTAGTTCAATGCTTTTTTTACTTAGTGTACTTATCTCTTAAATCTCATAAATAACAAAAAAATTATTCATATCTGATTTTCAAAGGAAAAATTTCAACGTAATAATTATATTTATTGTTTTTTTGTAAATTTTTGCGGAGATTTTGTGTTAGATAACAACTGAAATGTAATTAAAACTTTTAAGAACTTTTTTACCTAACATGCCATACGTAATTTAAGCTTTCGTAGTTTAATAAAATCTGATTTTACGATAAATTACTTTAAAAAATAAAAACTGGTCCAAATTTTATTGCTTTGAATTTGTTATTTAAAAATTCCCATTCTCTTATTTTAAGCCATATTTTTTTAATTTAATTTCTTCCATTGACAAACTGTTATTAGAAAATTTAATTAATTCAAATTCTTATTTTTTATATTTATTACGGTTTAAATTTTTAATAACTTACTAATTCGTTAAAAATAAAAAAAAACATTTAGAGATAAATATTCAAAATTTCTTCTCCAAAAAAATTAAATGCAGTGCTTAAAATAAATAATTTTGCAAATATCCTCTCCGGTGGATATCGATAGAAATATATCATTTTTAAATAAAACGTTAGTTTATTTTCATTAAAAACTAATGAAAATCTTAACAAAAGATTATACCTTCTGGAATTAAATAAGGCAAATTTTAATTTATAATTTCAATAAGTTAATTCATTATTATGCATCAAATTTTGAAATCAAAATAGAAGTTTTTTGAAAATTATCGTCTGCAAGTTTCCACGGCAAAGAAAAAGAGAATATAATAAAAATAGAGAAGTAAATGAAAGTTTAATAGGGGAAGTAATAGATATTAAAGTTAAGAAATACCAAAGTCAGTAAAAAATCTGCTGCTATAAAAATATTTTTCGTTCATATTGACAACTAAACTTTTTTTTCAACACAATTTAAAACAATTCTGTCTATTAATTATAAACAAAGAACATCTAACTAGAAAAATATATTTTACAAAAACTTCAAATGATTGAAACTTAATTATTTTTCAGAATATTTAATTAATTATTGATTTCTAATTCTCTGAAACAATTGTTAAACTAAAAAATTTTTTGCAAATAATAACCAGAAAATTTTTTTCCATTAATTGATATTTTCGAAAAATCCCATCAAACTTTTCTCAATACCTTATATAATCCTCAAGTATTTCTACAAAAATATTCTAAGAATAAAATATTCACTTAAAAGTTTTATTAACTTTTTCCATAACTTTTATTTAACTTTATCGAGTTAAATTTATTGTAAAAAAATTTTAAGCAAATCAATCGGAATGTAACTGGCCACAGAATTTAAAATGGACCATTCTTACCAAGAAGAGAGTAACCGGTGTTCTTTCCTGAGTTCTGACAATCTCTTTCTTGAAGCGAAGGAATTCTTTTCACAGTGAGAGAAACTATACCGGAAGTGACGACACGAGAGGATGGCGAGGAGCAACTCCTGTGTTGACAATCGCCTCGACCTCAGAGTCTATGCTCCATTTCCCTGCTAATTTTTGTCTCAAGTTCTGTTTCAGTTCGCCCTCTCCTAGCCATTTGAAGCTATTTACACTTAGGGTTAGCCTTCAGGTATACAATTGATTCTTTGTCAGCTGTGTTTAGCAAATAAAAAACTGTCGAAGCAGCCTTTAAAGTTCTATTTTGAGGAGGGGGTGTTTAATTGTTAAAGTACAATTCGAAACTAAGAGTTTCGTATTTATGTATCCTACTTTTTTCCTTCCCATTGTTTACAGCTTAAAGAAAACTAACAATTTTTAGTCGTTTCTGAGTCTGTTCTTACAGTGTTAACTTTAACATTGGTTGTCACATTTTAGAAAATAGAATTGTATTATAAAAAAGTAAATATACGTTAAATATAAATGGCGCTTGATCTTACCACATTTGTATGCAAGTTATTTAATAGACTGAAATTATAACAATGTTTACTGGTACTAATTCTATTTGATTCTGAATTTTATTTAATTTGACTCTTATTTTAAAATAAAACATTAATTTAAACTCATGTATAATACATAAAATAATAATGATAAAAAAATTTAAGTTTTTAATGAAAAATTTGCAATTTTTAAAACTATTTATCATCTGAGAATCAAATACATAAAAATCTATTCCATTGTTTAAAAGTGTTGCCACTCGCCTACTATATTAAAGGAAATGTTAATACAAGTTTTAAAATTAATACCGTGTTTTAAATTGCTTTAAAACAGCTGAAATAGAATTTATGTGAATCATGAAATAAATTTTAAACTAATAATTATTATTTATAAAGAAAATATTTTTCTAGATTATTAATTTTCGTGCAGCGATGCAACTACAACAGACGTTCTACATAGAGTTTATTGCAAACGACTTTAACCGAAGATAAAAATTTTCTTGTTATCTATAATACTTCATCACGTGACTTGAGAAAATAATTTATTACGCTAACAATTGTATAACTAAAATTACATGCATCTCACACACACAACTCCGGTCTCCCACAAATAAAAAATACCCTTAAATTGCAATGCTTTTATTATCAAGAAAATACGTTTTGATCAGCTGAAAATGGAAAAAAAAGTCTTCACGCTGAAACGTTGTTTGTCAAATTATAAGACATTTACAGTTTTATATGTTACAATATTTTCCAGATGCAAACAATATCTAAGTATATTAGCAGCTTTATTTGTTTTCGTTTGAAACAAAATCATAATAATCACTAAGGTTAGAAAATTCGAAAGAATTTCCTGTGTGCGTGCGTGAGCGCGCGCGCTTGTGATGTATAACCAACGATTAAACGTTATTAAGAAAATATTCTAAATGTTTTTATTATTGTTCATTAGCTCGTCGTCTAATGCTAAACAATAAATTAAATAATTCTAAGAAATGAATATCTTAAAAATTCAGATTGTTTGTGTTTTCTTTTTTATCATCCGATAAATTTTGACACTTCAAAGCAACTGAAAGAATATTACACTTAGTAATAAGTTAGAAATTTGGTTTCTCGTTCCGCCAGCTCAAATGTCTTACATAGGCGAAATGTTTTACTCTCTTTTTTTAACGCTGATACGGCACATGTACGATACAGAAAATCAAATGCTTTATATAGAACATAGGTTCCCAACCTTTTTTTGAACTGACGCCCCCTTTTCTAGTAATTTCGATACCACCACCCCCTCCCACTCTAGAGAAATAAGAGTGTACATAGTACATGGTGAAAACAAGATTTACGTTTTAAAAAATATCCTATTACTAACAGAATATATTTTTAAATTTAATTTTTATCTTAACACCCTAATTTTTTACTTGCGAATCTGAAATATCTATTGCTACAAATATATTTAAATGTGTGTAATATTATACATTTTAGTCATAGGTAGAATATTATTCGAATTGAAACGCTGCAGAATTCTTCACTTAAAAGAGTGGAATAAAAGTTTTAGCTTACCTGTTATAAAGACAGGTAGGGGTTTTGAATGATACGAAGTAATTCATAACAAACTATTGCTTTCAAAAAACTAAAATTGACAGTTTCAGCCTTTAAAGAATCACGTTAATTTCTGGTTAGCATATTTAATTATGTTTCTTGGATAACATACGTAATGAAATGCAGTGGACGAAACATTTTTCCTACTCTTCACAGACAAAGACAACTCGTGCACTACAGAAATTAAAAAGCACTATATCATTCAATTTAATGAAGGCCTGAATGTAATGTAATCTTTAAGTTTTCATCCACTTCCCGAACTACGAATTATGTTTATCTTCGTACATGTTGAATTAGAAATGATTTAAAATATACAATAAACATATAAAACAGAGTATTAAAGTTTAACTTTTGTTAGTAAATCAGCGTGTTTTTTTAAGTCTTTTTTGGTAAAATCTGCCCAAGCCCCTCCGTGTCATCTTAACGCCCTCTAATTTCTCTGGATCTTTACTGCCCCCCTGAAAGCCTCCAATACCCACAAGGAGGCGTTATCGCCCACGTTGAGAACCTATGATATAGAACAATGTTGGGCATTAAGTTGAAAGTGATCGACCGGAAAACCGCCAAAACATTTTAGGGGTGACCGCCTTTACTAACACTTAAGACGCCTTTACTGAAGGAAACATATTTATATATATATATATGGAACACCAACGCCGACTAGAGTGGGAATTGGCTTTTTACAAACTGTGTTCAATAAATGTGTAGATGACACATGTACCTTCAATGGAAGCGAACGATGTTGCTTAAACACGTTCACTGTCTTTGTAGGGAAAAGCGATCTGTGCGATGCTTGCGTATAAATGAATTTTTCCCGACATGCCGACTGAAGGGGAGAATAAATGTTGATGATCAGTTCTTCCGCAATAAGCACGGTATTGGCTATTGAGACATTATCCACACACCGCGCTTTCACGGGATTGAGTTCTCGAACCGACGCCATGCCCCGAGATGTCGCGGGAATCGGCAGCAAGCAATTGTAAGTATTTACGTTGATTTCAGATTCATCGGTTCACGTAATTTCTCTGCTCGCTGCATTGAATACTCCCACGCCACGGTTTAGCACTCGCTCATATTGCCCAAGCATTCAACTTGATAATTTTTGTTGTTGCTTGTGTTTTTGTAGTAAAATAATAATCCGTCATAATTATAAATAGTAATATAATGTCGAAAGTAAGTGTTAAAGAAATCAAAACATAAAATTTTAAGACAGAATGACCAACCTACGCCGCTGAGTAGATCGTACCGTGGAAAAGTCAGGCCACCCCTGAATATAGAGCAGTCAAATAATCACACTTCCAGCTCCCCCTATATTTATTTTTAAGTTATAATAATAAAAAAAACTCCAGCCAATTTGTAAACACTGGTCCAAGTGTCTCAAACTGTACCTCATACTAAGGTCGGCAACTCTTATTGCAGCAAAAATGTTCTGGAAAGCTGTCGATATGCGACTTGTAGCCCCATTTCTGCGGGTAGGCTCCTGATCAACAGCCGCATGGCCTGTGTGTGCTTGACCAAAGGTCTGCGGTAACATTGAGATGACACATATTAAAACTTTTCCAAAGTACTGACACAGAAAGTGTCGTTTTAAGGATAGCAACATAACTTGTTATTGCACACAACCTGTGTAAGTTTGTTTTGAGACCGAAGTATACATCACATAGGTCACATAGACTGGACAACACTTTCTTCTGACCTGAATCCCATTGAATGTATGGGATGCTTTGGCAGCTCTTTTGTTCCTCAACAATACCCTCTCACTAAAGAAACTCCTGTTTGAATGGCTCCTGGATCATGTTCTCCTGTGGAGTATGCCAGCGTTGAAAATTGCCTCACACTACACGGTGGCCGCATTCCTTACTAACATGATGCCAAGGATGATTGGTTAGAATTACTGTGTCTCTTTTGTACATCCATGTATTTGGACAATATACACTTTGCATAAAAATAACTTCTTATAACATTCTGTGTACATACGTTCAACAAACTTTTTACAACAAAATAATGTAGAACAGGGTCGGCAATTTTTAGCTGTGCCGTCCAAACCAATATACCAATATGATTCAGCCTTCCACACAATAGGACATTTTTTAAACAATTCGATTTCCAAGATAATGCATGTAGTGTTAAAGAATAGAGGTCAATGATATGGATTTACAGTTTTATTACTAGTAATTTTACATTTAAAGATGTTTCTTAATAAAAAAATAAACAGTATAAAATATAACTATTTTTTCAATAAAAATATAAAACATTCTCTAACTGTATACATGTATTAGGCATTTTTATACAAATGTATTATTAAATAGAAATATATTACATAAATATAAGTATTTACCTTTATTATAGTTAAAAAAAGAAAGAAAAAGTTTAATGTGCGAACCTAGTGTTTGCACCGCTCTACTTTCATATCGCAAAATCTGGAGTATAGTTTGTGACTTTCAACTGGAAAGGATTTGAGCATTTCAGTTGTTAAATAATTTCTTTGTGACTCAAAATATTTTTCAAATGAGGGAAGAATTTTTACTTAGATATGTGAACTAAAAGCGGAAAGCAAAGTACATGCAATTTCTCTCTTCAAACAATTAAATCTCACCAGCAATGACATTCAATAATTTATAAAAATAGCTGTAAATTTATCTTTGGAGTTAACTTTCAGAGTTTTTGTAATCCGTAAATATCCATAAACTCTGAAGATGTTTATCAAATAAGGTACATCCACACAAAAACTGGAGAAATTTCTAGGAGTAGTACAGAGTGCCCCCTAAGAGTTGTACCACGTACCATAGGTTGCCGACCGTTGATGTGAACATGCTGTCAATGCCAATATCTCCCTTTTGGTCTACAACAGCACATAGATTTCGTTGAACATGCCGGTGCCAGAAGATTTAGTTCCACTTGACCTTAAAGTGATCTATGCTTAAATTAAATCCCAAATCATCGAAATATAACCCCATTTAAATTAAAACGGTTCGTATTCATCCAACTTCATAAATTATTCGCCGAACACGATTTTCAGCTGCTTCGCCAAAAGAGATGTTTCATCTCAAAAATTAATCAATCACTACGCTGTGCAGGACCGAGTATGAGGCGCGCTTCTAAAAATAAAATGTTAATTTACAAGATAAGGGATGGGAAAGTTAACTTTAGGAGGGGAAGGAGTATTTCGAGAAACTGTTTCTCGTTGACTTGACACAAAAATTGAGCCGATTCATCTCACCCAGACAGAAATGTATTTTCGAAAAGTCAAAGAAATGAATTTAACAAACGGGAGACCATCTTTCACTTCACCTCTCCACGTGGTTTTAAAAGTGCATCTGGATTTCAAAACATACGCATTTGAAGTTGTGTTCACAAATGTAGACTTGGGGCTCAAATTGAGCTCCTAAAATTCAGGAGTGAACACAAACTTTCTTATGGATTACATTCTAAAAAAGAAAACAAAGACGAAAGCGCCCGTGGATAATTTCTATGGTAAGAATTTAAAACCTATTGGTCTATGGAAGAGTTGAACCCTCCAAACCCTACGCTTTAGACCAACAGATTCTTAATTTTAGCATTACGCCTTGGAAGTTTCGCCTGGTACATTGACACGGGTATATTGGATTTTTCTAACTAACAATCCTCTTGGGAAAACATGGGTCTTTAAAATTTAATTTATTGAAAGTCTTCCTTCGAAGAAAAGATGCGAGTACGTAAATTAAGTCTTGTATATAAAGATTAAACTTTGGAGTTAGAAGGGGATATTACAGAGAGTTAGACTGCTACGGCTAACAGCTATTGATTAAACGTGAAGTGAGGGTGGATACTTCGAAGCTGAATCATTGTAACATTAAAATTGACGATTTGTCAATTAGGAAATCAGATTAGATCACTAGAATTAGAAGGACGTAAGTGATTTATTTAATTATAGTCCTCGTATCTCGTCTACCTCGCTATTGTTTTCTATATTTAGCATTTGGGTTTGGTCCTCTACACAGATGGAAGCGGATCTGACTCAGGTGGAATAGGCAGTAGCGTTTTTATGAAAACAAATACTGAGGAATTTCGATATTGTTTTAGAAACCCTGACAAAAACTCAGTTTTCCGCTCTGAGCTTGTTGCTATTAGAGAAGCTTAAACATTGCTTTGGACAATCGCGCATCTGATACTTGGATTTTGACTGACAGCCAAAGCTCTATCCAATTCTTGAAGATTGGCTCAATATCCTGGATATGTGGGGCAGTATATACTTTTGAAATTAGCTGCATTGACCCAGGTCAGTTCGGTATGCTTTCAATGGATACCCTCGCATGTTGGGTTTATGGAAATGAAATTGCTGATCTGCTTGCTCAGGAGGACAGCTAACTTCCCACTGCCTCTTCCTCTGAACTACAAGCTTCCGAGGTCCATTCCCTGTTCACGGGCAAGATCAAAACTATTTGGAGGGCTCCGCCTGAACATGCCTGGGATGCCGCTAAGTGTCCGCGATTGTCCCTGCAATGCACCTGTCCTAGACTTTCTCAGACCACCTTATTAGACTTAGGACTGGTCACATCAAGTGCTTAATATTTAATGAATCTGAGAAGACTTATGCTTCTTGCCACTGTTCGGCTATGGCCTCTCCCTCCTATATCATTGCATATATTGGTGCCTCTGTGGGGCAATTATTGAATGAGGAGGATGTTGTTTTTAATTTAATTAAGCTACGCGGTCTCTTGGACTTGGTCTAGTTTGTGGTCTAGGCCAAGTGGATAAGCAACAACAAAGTATTTGGGTGCATCTCTTAACTTTGGTTAGTAAAATTTTTCTCGTTCGTATCGAAAAATAAATTGAAGTTATATTGACTATGACTGATCTTCCTTCCGACATCCTCCCCCACACATTGAGGGTTGAGATAACTCTTCCCTCACAATAATTAAATTTTAAACACCCATTTTCCCCCTAGAGGATTAGTTAGTTAGAAAAATCTAATAGACCCTTGACAACATTACTAAAATGATCTGATCAAATTTAAAACTTTTACACTTTTTACGAAAATTAAACCCCTTTGTAGCAATATTAAATTTTGAGATTATTATTTTTCACACACAAAAATTTTTTTCCTAATCTCCATACCATAAACAGTGTTTCCAAACTTTTTTTATCACCACGGTTTGATAATTTTACCACTGCCCGCTGAAGAGAGGCCATGTGATTGGTTATATTTTAAATTGTTTTGAATTAATAATAGTAATTTAATAGTATTAAGACACAGTACGATTCAATTGACAAAAATCGGTCAAAAAATCAAATTTAATTTTTTTATCTTAAATTGTTCTTTATATACTTTTCTATAACCTGACAAAATTTGAAAGGTCTAAACTAAAAAAACACAGAATTATGATAGCTTTTGCGTTCGTTTTTATTCACATCATGTGGCAAATCAAAACTTTAAACTTACTTATCTCGGAAAGATAAAGTAACTAGTTTGTCTTCATCTAAAATGCTAAGGCTTTTTTCTATTGTGCCTAATGCTTTGAATTTTTTTACCTACTGCCAAAGTTGGTATCCATTTTTAAATCAAAGCAATAATTTTTTTTAAAATAATTAAGCTCAGAATTTGTACAATTTTTTAAGGAATTTTCAATACGCATTCATAAAAGAAGTATAGTACGAATACCAATCATGTTATCGCAAAACCCTACCAACTTTTGTTATGCATAGTTTGAAGTACTTGTGAATCAAATTTCATGCGTGTACGTAAATTTTTGTAGGAGAAGTAGCATTTTAAAATCACTTCACGAATTTGAAGATTTCCTTAAAAAATTAAATGCCCAGCTCTTTTATGAAATTTTGAGCACAAAATCTGCTTTACATAGTGCCCACATAGGAGGCAACCAAAAAATGTTTGAAAATTCTTAAATTAAAATTTTTTGTCTAAATCGTATCATGTCTCTTTAAATACGATTTCAGAATAAAATACAGTTAAACAAAATAAATAAATAAATATGAAGCGATTTAACATGGAATATAAAGTGATTTCCATGGAAAGTCGCACAAACCCGAGATACACCACAATGAATAAAATGGAAATAATTTAATGTTCATTGGTACCATCCTGTACCATTTGATCCACAAGCTGGTACCGGTTCGCGGCCCGGGGGTTGGGTGAGTTCTCTGTTCAGTTACACGAGGGCTTTTGGCAACGGACCTCGTAATTTCAAACCATGGTGGTCAAGTGACGAGGACTACACCTGAGCTGTCACCCTTTCTTCTAACTACCACACCACACCACCGGGAGGACGTTTGAGCTCTCGATAAATTTAACGAGCATCGCTTCCCTCCACAGGCGGGTCTATAGTGGTGCTGTGCTCGAACTCATGACACGCCAGCCACGATCTGATACCTTGACCACTAGGCTACCACGGCCCCCGAGGGTTGGGGACCACTGCCATAGAACATCCTTTCCTTATAGTTAGGTTTCGATAAATAACTTTTTTTTCTCTCCATATAACAATGATCTACCTAATAACTCATTTTGAATTTTTTTAAATCCTGTCTATAAAACAATTACATAATAAAATATTTTTAAAAAAATATTTTAAATTGTTATTAAACTACCACGCAATACCATTTTAATAAAACAATAATCCAAACTAAATTTTAATTTGTCTTAGCTAGATCAAAAACGTTTTTGCACTTCAACAAGCACAGTTGAACAACTCTTCTGATTCATTCGTCTAAATTTATTTTAGTTACTCACGGAAGATTTGCAAAGAGCTTTTTGAATAGCTCTTGTGTATGATAGCAAAGGTTCCCTCTTCCGTAAAGGATGCTTTTTGAAAACCCTTTTTGCGTTGAAACTGACAGCGAGTATGACGTGCCAGTTAGCTCTCGGTTCCTTGAAAGAATTATCTCCTTCCTTCATCGCGCAGGTGATCACTTGGAAACACTTTCCAACATTGAGCAACTGATATTTTCTATTTTTTCAGAGCAAAATTTACCACAGTATGTTCTTTCAGCTAAAAAATAAACAAAAAGAAAGCAAAACCAGCCATTTCTAGAAACAGTTAATGATAAAGTGGAATAGAATTACCAAAGTAAGTTTCGTAATTTTTGTTGTTGCTAATGCCACCTGCCTGACTAGTCAGATCGAGGCCCACGAAACTCATCATGGCATCGGGCTAGATTGTACGCCTGTCGTTAGCCGTAGCTTTGAGCACCATGCAGGTGACAGTATGATTTGGCTCGGTTCCCCCCCCCA
>BMAO01013306.1:70337-99205 GCA_019973975.1 Trichonephila clavata | reverse complement strand
CTTTTGATCAAGTATCCGAGTTCGACAGAAGAAGGATAGTGGCCTACCGAGATTGTGGACTATCTTTCAGCCGGGCCGGATTTACGTATGGGCTTAATTTGCTGCAGCCCAGGGCCCCGGGTTATAGGGGGCCCCGTTTCCCTTTGAAGATAACAAACTGAAAAAGATGCTTACAATCAAAATATTAATAAAATAATAAACCAGTAAAAAATACAAATGAAAAAATAAAATACCCGAATTATCATATAAAATTTATTTTTATTTCGAGAGCAGAAGAGCAATTTACTTTTGTTCTTCCGCTCTACCACCGAATACGTAGAATCTAATAATTAATAGACAGAGGCTCTCTATCATAGGATGCCGCCGACGAGCATCGAGCATTTATACAAACGTAGTGGTACTATTTCTGTAGCCCTTTATTTTTTTTGCAATAATAATTCTAAGTTACAACAATATACTGATTTAATGCTGTGTCCTGTGCATAATACTCGAAATTAAAAGATACGTAGGTACCTGTTTATTCAAGTTTCAAGTAAAGTAAGTACCAAAGAACAGTTCTAAATTATTTAAGTAGGAAAATATTGAAGTTATGATTAGGTATTTTCTGAATTTTCAGTTTTTCAAAGATTGAAAACATCAGGATTTCCCATAAATATGTATGTTGTCTTAAAATTTGTGATGAGTAACTTAATTACTTCTACACTCACAGAATGAAAAAAATAATCATTTTATGTGGATTATGGAGATTTCCCGCGAATATTATGGATAAAAGTAAAGTGCTCTTGATTTTCGTAATAAATCGGTTTTTTTAAGTATAGGTAGCAACAGCAAATAAGGGATAGCAACGAAAAACTATACCTATTTAAAGTGGGCCAAATAATTCTAAAGTTTATTTTTATAAAAATCTCTTTAAACTAATGGGCCAGTAAATAATAATAATCAGCGTTTTAGGTTTTAGCGAGTATAGACAACGATTTTTTTAAAAAAAATAAACTATATAGACAGGTACTTTTTTTTAATTATCTCAGAAATATATCATATTGTTTTGTAAAAATTTGTTAGAATATTTTTAGTTTATAAGGACAGTTGGTTGTGCTATCGTAATTTTATGACCTATATTTTAAATTTATTTGTAGGAAAATCAAGTCCTTAGTTAACAATATAAATATGCCAGGCAAAAAATATAAAAGTGGAGCGGAAAACGAAAATTACTGTTAGATCGAGAAAAAGAAAAAGTTAAATGTTTCAAAATTTCAACTTTTTTAACAATGGAACAAAGTAACTAGCATGTAGCAAACGCAGATACATTAATAAGGGAAAAAAACTTGGCCAAAGAAGGCGGTGAAACACTACAAGCAATTATTAATGATGAAAATATGCAAGATCTCGATGACCAGCAGCCTTCTGAAAAAATATATTGTTCAGCCAGAGGACACCAGTAAATACCCTGACTGAAAAGTGTTTACAAAATGTTGGGTTTGAGTTTAAGAAATACGTTGACGTGAGTTCGCGACCTAAATCGCTAAATAATAATTTTATTGATTATATCCTTTCACATATATATGAGTTACTTTCAAAATAAGAAAACAAAAGAGATAATTTTCGAATAATAATTTCATTGAAAAACTTTAAAATAGCCAAGTGCTGGAAAGATCTTTTTTTGGCTATGTTATTCAACTAGTATTGGTAGTGTTTTTTGTTTGACCTGCAAACTTTTTTCCAAAACGAATTCTCAATGCACATCCGGCTTTTCTGATTGGAAACACGTAACAAGTTGTTTAGAAAATCATGAAAAATCTATTGAACATAAGAAATTCAATGTTAATTTGGTTGACACGAAAAGAAAATAAGTCTGTTTTATAGGGATTGGAGGGGGGGGGGCATGACTAAGAAAATTCATTTGGGAACTAGACTGTGTATTAGCAGTAATCCTTTAGGATGTTCAACCCTCAATGTAATAGCGCCGAATGGGCAGTCAATTCGGAGAAAATAGCCCTCGAAATGTAATCAATTAAGTTTTAATCAGCTCCACAGGGATGCAGTTGCATAGGTGATAGCACACCTGCATTTTTCGCGATCTGTCAGGGTTTGAGTCGCGCGGTAGACTTGCCTTATTTTTTTTTCAATTCATTTCATTTCATTATTTTAAAATTAAATAATTTTCTTATCAAATATTTGATATAATTATAAAATAATTACAATAATAAAATATCATAAACAATTTTACATATTATAAAACTATTTTTTATCTAATGATAAAGCTATATGTAACTATTTTACTTTTGAAATACAAAATAATTATATAAAATATTATTTAATATAATATATTTTTATAATAAATATTATTTATTATTAATTTTATAATTAATTAATATAATAATATATTATCATAATATATTTATAAAATGTAATAAAATATTTATATAATTATAGTAATTGTTTTAGTTTTTAAAATATAAAATAATCATGTAAAATATTTTATAAACCTTTTTTAAATAAATTTATTCAATTGTAAAAATAATTAAATGAATTGAAAAAAAAAACAAAGCTAGACAACTGCGCGACTCGAACCCTAACAGACGTGCACTACCATCTATGCCACTGCATTGCTAGAGCTGAATAAAACTTAATTGTATAAAAGCTAAGTATAAATTTTGAAGGCTCTTTTCTCGGAACTGACTGTATTCAGCGCTATTACATTGAGGGTTGAACACCCTAAAGAAGTGCTACTATTACACCAAATCTCGTCCCCAAATGAATTTCCTTAGCCGTGACCTCCTCTTGTTAGATTAACAGTTACAGGAGCAACTAAGAAAGATACAGGATATTACCACAATGTCCTCAAACGTGTCATTGCGGGAGTGCAGTATTTAGCTATAAGAAGTTTAGCATTTGGAGGTACGAAGGAAGTTTTTGGTTCTCCTCACAATATGGTAATTTTATCGGTGCCCTGGAACTGCTAGCATAGAGTTAGACCCATTCATTCGGGAACAGCGATAATTATGACCCGAATAATCGTACGTTAATATCGTATTTATCAAAAACAATATATGAGCAAATAATCGAGATTATGGGCAAGCAAATTATTAAAACAATTATAACTCAAATAAATGACGATGACACAAAGTACTAGTCAATTCTGTTGGATTCAACACCAGATTTGTCCCAAAATGACCAATTTGCTATTGTACTACGATAATGCTTTCGGGGAAAAGTGTATGAATTAATTGTGTCTCATTAGTTAAGATTAGTAGTCATACTGGCTTATACTTATTTAATTCTCTACAACAGAGTTTTTAGAAACAAATGTACTGCTATTGGATAATTGTAGAGGACAGTCATTTGACAACGCTGCCAATATGTCCGGTCGAAAATAATGGTGTGCAAGCTCTTCTTAAGGAAAAATAATAAATTCGATAATTATGTACCATGTGCTGCACATTCTATTAATCTTCTTGGTGCAGAATCAGTTAAGGCTGCAAATGAAATCGTGAACTTCTTTGGTTTAGTGCAACAAATATATGTTTTCTTTTCTGCTCTGACCCATAAGTGGGAACTCCTAAATCGTGAAATTAAACTGAAATTTACTTTAAAACGTTTAAGTCAGACTAGATGGTCTTGTCACTACGATGCTGTTGAAGCCTTAAAAGATAATTATGGCAATAACATAAATATTCTTAAAACATTCAGATACAATGAAAATGAGAAAATTGATTTTCGAATAGAGAGCCAGTAAATTTATTTAATAAATTAACAAAACTCGAAACTGCTATTTTATTTATATTTTGGAAAGAAATTTTAGAAAGATTTAATTCACTTAACATACAATTACAGACTCCTGGTTTGGACATCTGTGAAGAAAATAAGTTAATTATGCCATTAAAAACGTTTATAAGCAATGTCCATGAGAATCAGATCAAAAACTATAGGAGTATCAAGAAGAGACCCCAAAAAATTAAGTCCAAGTGTCGAAACAGAATATAGCGATGTGAAAAAGGGACGAATTATTTCAAAATTTGCAGATAAATCGATAGAAAAAGCTGTGTATGGGACAGAAAATTTAAAAGGGACGTGCTTATTGTTGCGTTAGATAAGCTAATCCTTGATTTAAATGGAAGAAGTCAAGTATATGCAGAATATTGTAAGAAATTAAAATTTTTGATGGATTTGCTAGATCAAAGTAAGGAGAACGCCGATCCGAAGAGTGTATGCCCAACTATTGATTACTATTCAAATGACGTTGACCAACATTTAGTAAATGAAAGAGTGTTCAATTCAAAACTTATCTAAGACAAACTGAGCTAGAGTCTTACACCTGTAAGGACAATTTCACTTTAATTTTTTGGAAGAAACTTGTTGACGTTTTTCTAAGTTGGTATGTTGTTGTTGTTGTTGCTTATGCCACCTGTCTGACGTAGTCATATCGAGGCCCACAAAATTCATCATGGCAACGGGCTAGAGATACGTCTGTCATTAGCCTAAGCTTTGAGTCCAAATTGGTATACCATTTTAAAGATTTTGATAATGCTCCCCCAGTTGTGAGACGGAGCGTGTATTCTCTAATATGTCTATAGGACAAATACTAGACTAAATTATTCATAACTTCTTTCTATTAGTAATGACCTAAGTAAAGACTTAAAATGTTATGAGCAAATAAAAGAATTTGCAGCGCAAAAGTGTAGAAAAGTTTTTTATAAATCATGTTATTGTTTAAAACGTATTAAAAGTGCTTGACATAAAAAAAAAACCCCTAAAGTTTCGAATATTTTAAAATTTCCCACACAAATTATTTTAGGAAAATGCCAAATTTTTTAATTATTTAGGGGCCCTCAGATATCGTTAGCCCAGGGCCCCCAAAGATCACGGTCCGGCCCTGTCTTTCAGGGAAATCGGTAGTCACGTGTTGGACGAAACCAAACAGCTGTAATGCGGATATGTGACCGTTAGATGCAGGAGGGTACGACGGACTGACGTGGTCGATCGCATCCACCTCAGTGCACCACTTCACGTGAGGACAGGCAAATTGTGCGCATAGCAGTGACGGATCTCTCAGTCACATCACGAACCATAGCACCGCACATTAAGTCTGTAACGCATCATTGAGTGTCTGCGTGTACCATTCGGCGCCGTTTACAGCAGAGAGGTCTGTCCGCAAGACGTCCATTGCTTGGTCTACCCTTGACGCAGAACCACAGACGTCTCTGCTGCCAATGGTGCGATGAAAGAAGGATGTGAGCGGCAGAATGGAATGATGTTGTCTTTACTGAGGAGTCACGCATCTGTCTGCAACACCACGATGGTCGGATTCGAGTCTGGAGACACCGTGGAGAGAGGATGCTGAACTGCTGCGTTATGCACCGCCACACTGGTCCTGCACCGGGTATTATGGTATGGGGCAGTATTGGATATCACTCTCGCACTCCTCTAGTACGCATTGCCGGTACTTTAAACAGCCAGCGCTACATCTCCGAGTTGTTGGAGTCAGTTGTTCTTCCTTACTTTCAGGGCTTGTCCACAGTCATTTTTCAACAGGATAATGCGCGACCACACGTGGCACGCATTGTCCAAAGGTTCTTCGTCAATCACTAGATTGAATTGCTTCCCTGGCCGGCTCGCTCTCCAGATCTTTCGCCGAGAGAAAGCATATGGTCCATGGTTGCTCAACGATTGACTCAGATTACACCCCCAGCTGCCACACCAGATCATCTGTGGCAATGTGTGGAAGCTGCTTGGTCTGCTGTACTCCAAGAACACATCCAAAGTCTCTTTGAATCAATGCCCAGGCGTGTGGCAGCGGTGATCTCCAACAATGGCGTCTACTCTGGCTGCTGATTCTGGCAGGAACCACACTTCACAGAAGTCTATAAATTTAATCATTTGATACTTGGTCAACATGTTATCTACAAATAAATTTTGTTGTGCTATCTCTTGTCTTTCTTGGTGTTGCATTTAAGGTGGCCAGCAGTGTGTATATATATATATATATCTAATATATAAAATTCTCGTGTCACAGTGTTTGTAACCAAACTCTTCCGAAACGGTGTAACAATTTTGTGCGTATATTCAGTAGGTCTGAGAATAGGACGCAATCTATTTTTCATTCCGATATTGTGTAATTAGTTAAAAAGATATTAATTAAAAACCTTAAAACGCTTAATTGTCTTAACCCTGCGCGTTATTTTCCCCGCCTAGCGTTGTGAATGACCAGAGGGTGAAAAGTTTCGGTATTCTCGACGTTATTTAAACAGCCATCCGATTTTTGTTTTTTAAATCAGACAAAAAATAATTACAGAATCGGAAAGATTGTTTCTTTCGCCACGATACAGTATAAATTTTTTGCAAAATAATAATATTTTCTATTTTTTAAGATTTTTTTAAATAAAATAGTTAAAACTGATGCGTTTTTATGAAAATTATTTCGAAATCGTTGCGTACGAATTTATTTGCGTGTTATGAAACCGATATTCTATACTAAATAACTTCAAGCCTTTTTCTTTTAGAACCAGTCAATTAAAAAATAAAATGCCCAAAACTTTTTTTTAAAGATTTTTTGAAAAATTGTCGAAATTTTTAACTTAACATTGAATAACTTCGTTATTTATAAAGATTATCATACGAAACTTTTGTTGCGTTTGTAGAATAATGTTATCAAACTTCTGTGCGAAGATTGAAAAGATTGCTTAAAAATTACGGATTTGAAATTTTTTTTGTGATTTTCGTAAAATAACGTTATTGCAAGAAATAATCTAAACAGTATTTTTTGTATACTTTTTATTTTAAAGTCATTCGTTTTCAAAATTAATGTGTGAAGTTTGAAAGCATAACTTAAAAATTAAGCCCTAAAAAATAAAAACTTTAATAAAAAATACGCGATTTTACCGTTTGCCAAGCCTTGGCGTCGAAAAATGGTTTCGCGCCAAATAGCTTTCAACTGTTTCACCTGAAACTTCACATCTAACTCAAGGGTTACACCAAAAAGTTCTGATTTAAACATGCGAAAATCAGCAAATTTCGCGAGTAAAAAAAATGCGAGTGAAAAAGTTATTTTTGCTTCACTTTTCATCATTTTCTCTATATATAATTTTCAAAATTAAATCATTATTGATGTCAGATTAAGATGAAAGAATGTATTCAATACATTTCTGAGATTCATTTAAAATATTTATCTGTATCAAATCAGTGATTTAAAAAATGAAAAGCCAAAAACTTTTTGAACAAATTTTAATAAAACACTCAAAATACTTAAATCAATTGCTTAATGATTTCTTTTTTAAAAAAGATAATTGCATGAAACTTTATTCCCATGTGTCGAATATTTCAAAAAATCCTCACAATTTTACTTCAAGATTTAAAATAGTAGTGAAATTTTGTAATTTGAAAAATTTCTACTTTTCTGTCTTTTTTCAAAATACAACTATTTTTAAAACGGCTACATTTTTGTTTCCGAGGACTAAAAAACTGCAACGAAAGAATTGGAAAGTGGGTGAGTGATTTATAAATTCGCACTGTTCACCTACTCGAGAGTTTTTGGCGACGGACTTCGAAATTTTAAGCCACGGTCAAGTGATGAGAACGACACCTGAGCTTTCACCCATCTCTCCTAATTACCACACCACACCAACTTAAGAACAAATTTCCCCGAAAAAGGGAGTTTTTATGACATAGTTAAAGAAATCAGTCACATCGCGCGCATACACACACACACACATAAGTGCTATCGTCCTAAGGGAAACAGGAAATTTCCATGAGGATGAAGTTATTCACTCGGTAAAAGCCCGTGCAACGCCGGGGTAAGTGGAGAGGAAAGAAACAAAGAAGTCAAAGTAATTTCAAAAAATAATATTGGAAGTGCTGATTTTGTCAAGAGAAGGGTAAATGTTAAACGAGAAAGCCATGGTACGCACTCACGGGCCATGCACTCACATCGTACGTGTCACACCCACACAGAAGTGCTGGCGTCAGAAATAAAGGAGGAAATTAACATGGGGATTAAATTATACCCTCGGTAAAAATAAAGCTTTCATGTCATCAGGCTGTGACAGACATTATATGACGTCACGAAAGGAGGGAAGACTTTTCTACGCGCACTCGCTTTGTGAGGAATATAAAACTTAGGACATTTATTTCTTTTCAGGTCATAGACTAATATTTCCACATTTTATTGATTTTTTTTTAGTTCTCACTTGGAATATTTTCCGATGAAAGTTATGTATTAAAACGCTAGAATGATGTCTAATATTTTCCCGGAAAAGGGACAAATATCACTTGCGAAAGGCTCATAACAGTAGAAGAAAAATCTAAGAAAAAAAATGACTCAATGTAAAATAACTTCTACCAGATAAAATAAAAAAAACTTTACTTGCAAAGAAAATTTGATAAGTAGAACATTAGAGGCATATTAATAAAAAAAATCATGTAAATTCACAAACATTTTGCTGGAGTTCCTTTTTCCTGTGAAAGGACTTTTTTTTATGCTCATAGAATCAATGAATCATAACAAAAGAAAGAATTCTATATATATATATGTTGTATACGCTCAGGCGACACCAGCGCCACTCTCTGTAACCCCGGATGTAAGCGGGAGAAGGGGTAGACTTACTGTTCTCCCAGCAGCGCGCGCCTAGTCAGGTTTAACAACCTGTAGATGTCATTAAATATCCTTAAACTTTAACGTCTCTCTTTCATTCAACATACCCCTAGACACCACCCTCTCTGTTACATGGGGGTTCGGCCTCGCAACCTTAATGGTTTTTAAACCCGTGTAAAATCAAAAGTCGCCCAAAAAAATAACGGCGCTCATCGAAATCGCCCAACACAATGGCGAACGCTGAATCATCGAATTCCACCGACGCCTACTAAGAGCCAATCCTCCGCTCCGAGACCAGTACTACCGTCTCCTTCGCCAAGCCAAACCAAAGCTTGAGACTCAACCAAAAAGTCTCTTCGGCATCGTCCAAGTGTTCCAGTGAAACAAAAAGGCCAATTTCCCCGCCTATTCATCGCATCAAGAGTGTAAACTCCATGCTTCGTAACTACAATCATCGCCGTGAAAAGTGAACTCATCTCGCAAACGGATAGCTTTTATAAGCGAAGTCTATCTGCAGTCTACAAACACTCCGATATCGTCCAATCAGGTAGGATCAAACCTTTTTTACTCAGCATGTATCGAAATACTAAGAAAGAAGATCTGATAACCGCCGCTAAAGAACTAGGTGTTACTGTCCCAGAAAATGCTACGCTTGTGAATTTGAAAGCACTTATCGAACAAACTGACACTTTCAAAAACGAACCTGAATTCGTTAAGGATATGCTTAATTTACTCGTTGAGGAACGAAAAGAGTCAGAACTAGAAAAAAAGAAGCCGAACAAACGGCCCAAAAAATCATTCAACTTCAAAAAGAAATTGAACTCGCGAAAATAAACTCCGCTATAAATTTTAATAATTCAAACAATACTACTGCAACATTCGAAACACCGTCAACTAACCTTTTAGAAAGTCTCATTAAATCCGTTAAGACCCTTAGTATGCCAGTTCCTTCTAAACCTGAAAATTATAATTTATTTTTTCATTCACTTGAACGTGCGTTTACAACCAAAAATGTTCCACAGGAATTAAAATCAGAGATCTTAATTAATATTCTCGGTGAAAAAGCTAACAGTATTTTACTTTATATCCCCGAAAACGAACTCCAAGATTACGAGAAAGTTAAACACATTATTTTACGAGAATTCCAACCAACCCCACAAGAATGCTTAATTAATTTCCGTAGGGCCCAACGATTGCCAAACGAATCGCACGTACAGTTTTCGTCACGATTAACAAGTTCTTTTGAATATTATTGTAAACTTCGAAATGCGAATGATTTTAAAACTTTGTGTGAGTTAATGATAGCCGACAAATTATTTTCTACCCTCGATCGAGAAACGCAACAACATATCGCGATACGCCAGAACGAATCTTGGTTTAAGCCTACTGAATTGGCTAGGGAATGCGATGTTTTCTACGTAGCAAAGCGAAAGTCGTATTCCGACAAAACACAGTATCATCAACCGCCGTATGACAGTAAACAAAAATATAACTCGTCTCAGGGCTTTAATCGCTACAACTCTCGTGATAAAAATTTCACAAATTATTCACCAAACACTTCAGCAAATAACCCGCGTAGTGGTTCTCACAGAAACGAAACTCATTTCAATTCTAGACCTAATTCAAATCACGGTCCTGTTTGTAAAGTCGAAGGAAAAATGTTTAATGAATCCTTACATGAATTGCAATACGAAAATATTTTTGTTAATGATAAAATCGTGAAAACTTTAATCGATTCAGGAGCGAATATTGTGTGTGTGAAATCCTCCCTCATTCCACCCGAAACAAAATCTTTAGGAACTGTTCAATTAACATGTGCTTTCGGAAATGAAATTCAAGCTGAACTTACTAAAATTAAATTAGCTCTTCCAAGTTTTCGTGAAAACCCGATAATAGTAACTGCAGCTGTCTGTAATAAATTGTATTGTGATTTAATAGTTCCGCCTAATATTTTTGATGATTTAAATAAAGCAGAAAAAGAAAATGCACGGATTTCAGAAAAAAATCCTACTTCCTCTCCCCCCCCCCATTCTAAGAACATTCTTTCGCCTAAAAACAAACATGATAGACAAAATAATTTCGCTAGCCAAAATATGTCGCGCTTGCATTCTTTTGCACCGCAAACTATCCCAAATCATTCCAGCGAAGGTTCAAGGCCAAATGGCTCAAATCAATCTCCAAATATTCACAGCGCGAGTAATGTAAAACACCCAATGAATAAAAAAGAATCGTTAAACTCTTCAAAACAGAAATTATTCGATGAAAAAGAAAATAAGAAATATGAACTGACGTCACAGCCCAGATCCGATCAAACATGTTATATAACTGATTTTCAGCGCGAAGCTAACGTAGACAAATTTTTTTCTGAATTGAAAATTAGCGATTGTAATTCTTTACCAGTTAATAATAAAAACGAATCTCTCTCTTTGATTTTTCAAAATGAGGATTGTTATTTATCAAATTTAAATGTAATTTATCCTCCAGTAGATTTATCGCATATTTTGAACGTTGATACGCGTCGCGAAGTTGAAAACCTTATCCAATCTTACAAACCAAATAAAATTAAAGATACAAACTTACAGATGCAAATTATCCTTTCTGATGACACACCTATCGCGTTACGTCCTAGAAGATTAAGTCAAGCGGAAAAAATTATCGTCGAAAACCAAATTGACCAATGGCTGTCTGATGGAATAATTTCCCCAAGTTCATCTAATTTTGCCGCACCTTTAGTTCTTGTCAAGAAAAAAGACCAGTCAACTAGACTCTGTGTTGATTTTCGTGCTCTTAATTCTAAAACAATTAAACAAGATTTCCACTACCCCTCATTGAAGACATTTTTGATCAACTCCATGGAGCGATACTCTTTTCAAATCTGGACTTAAAAAACAGTTTTTTTTCACATCAAAATTGATCCTGATAGCCGTAAATACACCAGTTTCATAACACATAATGGTCAATACCAATTTAATAGAGTTCCTTTTGGTTTGTGTAATTCTCCCTCACTATTTCAAAAATACATTCAAATTGTGTTTAAAGATCTCTTAAAAGACAACACTGTTATTATATACATGGACGACATTTTAATTCCGGCAAATTCGGAATGTGAAGGGATTGCAAAGCTTAAAAAAGTATTTGATGTTGCTGCTACTTATGGTTTAGAGTTTAATTTTAAAAAGTGTAATTTTCTTCAGCGGAAATTAACTTTTCTTGGCCATATTATTGAAGAAGGCACTATTCGTCCTTCAACAGCTAAAACAAATGCAGTCATGAATTTCCAAACACCTAAAAACACTCGGCATGTCCAATCATTTTTAGGACTAACAGGCTATTTTAGAAAATTTATTAAGGACTATGCATCAATCGCACGACCTTTAAGCGATCTTTTACGAGACAAAGTTCCATTCACCTTTGGTCCTATACAAAAACAAGCTTTTCTCTCTTTGAAGCAAATTTTGTCTCAGGAACCTGTATTACATCTTTATCAGCAAAACGCTCCATTACAAATACACTGCGATGCCAGTGCGAAAGGGTTTGGCGCTATACTTCTACAAATGGACTAAAATCAGAACTTTCATCCAATACACTATTAGAGTCGTAAAACTTCTCCTCAAGAAGAGAAATACTCCAGCTACGAGCTAGAGGTCTTAGCGATAATTACAGCATTAAAAAAATTTCGACACTACCTCGTCGGCACAAAATTTCAAATAATCACAGATTGCCAAGCATTTCAAAAAACTATGTCAAAGAAAGATTTACCACCTAGAATAGCACGATGGGCTCTCTTCTTAGAAGACTTCGATTACGAAATACTTCACAGGCCAGGTAAACAAATGCAACATGTTGACGCGCTCAGTCGTTATCCAGTCATGCTCATACAATACAACGAAACAACACAAAAAATTAAAAAAGCACAAATTAATGATGAGTTTACATCCAGTATTAAACAATTATTACAATCATCTTCAGCCTCTGATTATACATTAAAAAACGATGTGCTGTACAAAATTGTCAACGACCAAGAACTTCTAGTCGTTCCACTTGAAATGCAAAAACAAATCGTACAACTTGAACATTCTAAACGACATTTCGGCATCAACAAAACTGAAAATTTAATCAAACAACAATTCTTTTTCCCAAATATGCGTAAGACTGCAGAAAATGTTATTGCAAATTGTATTCCTTGCATTCTTTCATCCAAAAAATTTGGCAAACGAGAAGGATTTCTACATTCCATACCAAAGGGTGATATTCCACTTGATACCTACCATATTGACTTTTTGGGTCCACTCCCAAGTACCAACAAAAATTACAAATATATCTTTACTGTCATCGACGCTTTCACCAAATTTTTGTGGATTTATCCTGTAAAGTCTCCTTCAGCTAACGATGCTTTAGACAAATTAAAATTACAACAAGTAACCTTTGGAAGTCCCAAACGAATAATTTCAGACAAAGGAACAGCATTCACTTCTACAGAATTTCAGAAATTTTGTCGGGATGAAGACATCGAGTTAATTTCAATCACAACAGGTGTACCGCGTGGGAACGGTCAGGTAGAAAAAATTCATGCAACGATAATACCAGTCCTAACAAAGCTTTCACTTGAAGATCCCAATAAATGGTATAAACACGTATCATCAGTTCAACGAATAATTAACAGCACTGTTTCCATAGCCACCAAATATACACCATTTGAACTTTTAACAGGCGTCAAAATGAAAAATAAAGATGACATCAAAATCAAAGCCATTCTCGAGGAAGAAAATTTCCAATTATCTTTACAGAATAAACAACAAATGAGAGAAGATGCCAAATCCAATATCCTGAAATTACAAGAACAAAGTAGACTACACTACAATAAACATCGCAAAGAAGCAAGAAAATACAAAGAAGGTGACAGAATTGCAATCAAGAAAACCCAGTTTGGAGTAGGTGTGAAATTGCGACCAAAATTTTTTGGCCCATATGAAGTCGTGAAAGTTCGTCCAAACGACAGGTACGATGTAAAGAAAATAGGAAGACAAGAAGGCCCGAATTTGACATCCACATCTGCTGATCTGATGAAACCATGGGATAATCCCTAAGACTTTTCTTTCCAGAACTAATGACTTTATTTTTTTCCTCTATATACTCAAGAAAATTTGAACTTTAAAAATTTGTTTAATCTTTTTTTTTTTTCAGTTGTAGTATTTGTATAATTTTTACTTGCATATTTTCCAGCCTGGTCGGGACCGACCACATCAGGATGGACGAGTGTTGTATACGCTCAGGCGACACCAGCGCCACTCTCTGTAACCCCGGATGTAAGCGGGAGAAGGGTAGACTTACTGTTCTCCAGCAGCGCGCGCCTAGTCAGGTTTAACAACCTGTAGATGTCATTAAATATCCTTAAACTTTAACGTCTCTCTTTCATTCAACATACCCCTAGACACCACCCTCTCTGTAACATATATATAAAAAATGCATGCAAAATAGATTCTGGATTACATGTTAAAAATATGTTATATATAAATATTCATTTCAATATTCAAAGATATAAAATAATTTCAATCAAATAAAACATAAAAAGAAACATTTACTTATAAAGAAAATATGAAAAGTAAAAACCATTAGAGGCATATTATGAAAAAATGCATGCAAAAATATATACAAATATAGAAATGACAAACAGTTTTAGACACCACAGTAAGTATAAAGCAAAAAAGAGATTCTGGATTATATGTTAAAAATATATATTCATTAAAATAATTCATTCATTCAATATTCAAAAATATAAAATAATTTCAATGAATTAAAATATAAAAAAGAAACATTTACTTGCAAGGAAAATATGAAAAGTAAAGCATTAGAGGCATATTATTATATAAAAAACTGTATGCAAAAATATATACAAATATAGAAATGACGCAAACAGTTTAAGACATCATAGTAATTATATAGCAAATATAGATTTAGATTATACACTAAAAATATATATATACACTAGTAAATACACTTACCTATAAATAATCTTGGGGGAAAAAAAACCTTTTCATAGAATATTTCATTAATGAGGCAACATACTGATAAGGTTCAAATTTGGAATCTTTTGCAATTGTGATGACATTATTTAAACTATTAATTACATTATTTTTATGCATTAAAATTAAATATATGCTACGGTAAAAACAACTAAAAATCAAACAAAAGTTTTGAAATTAAAAAAAATAACATTTTACATACTTTGAATGCTAAAATCTTTATGAAAATAATTTAAACAAATAACGTAAATAAATGGAATTTTTCTTCAAATAATGTAAACAATTAAACATGTTCATAAAATGTATAAAGTATAAAAAAATTAACTACTAGGATATGCATGCACAATGAATAATATTCGAATCGATAATTGAAGATTTAAATAAAGCAGAAAAATATAAAATAATTTAATTGGCCTTAAATTTCTTTATTTTTCGGTTATCCTTGACAGTTAAAATTTCTTCACTGCGCTTTTTTGAATAATTATTTAAACATATATTCCCGAATGTAATGAATATTTTTTTAAAATATGAAAATGCAGGTATGTTACAATTCACACAAGGTGAATGAAACGAATGCAAGACATTCCACAACTCATGTAATTCCAGATATGCTTGTGTTATGCTTGTAAAGCAAGATAACTGGTAATCAACTTTAAGAAACTTTGACTCAAATGTTTTCCATATTAGCAAATTAAAAATGAAATATTGCGCGTTGAAATGACTTTCATAACAATATCTGTGGGCATTTATAAACCTCCTCTATCCAGAAGTCTCAAATATTTTGTCTCTTCGACAGTTTCTGAGTCGAAATTAATCTGTTTGTCTAAAACAAATGTATATTTGCAATCGGAGCATTCGAGTTTTATATTGTGCACGCAATAACCCGCTATGTACATTAAAACTTGATACTACTCTATTGAAATATCATCTGATTTATTTGTAGTGTTTAATATTTCTTTGAAATCCTTAATATCTACTTTAACATTAAATATCTCACCTGAATGATTAGAAATTAAATTTTTTAGTGAAATAGTACCATATTTATCCGAGTGCAAAGTTAACACACTTTTAATGCGCAACTTCTTTTCAGCTTGCAAAATTTCTTGCACAGTAACATGATAATTTGATCCAGACATTTGTCTGTATTGCCCAAATCTAGCTTCTAAATTATCAGTTTGGAACTTTCCAGTTAAAACATATTTGAAATTCTGCTCCATCAAAAGATACTTTATTAGTTCTGGAATGGTATTTACTGTATGTCTCAAAGCAAAAAATGTTTCCTCGCTGAAACAACCTTCTCGTTTATTTTGTTTTAAATTTTTCCAGCAGTCCAGCCACTGAACAAATTTTGAAAAAAAAGTGAATCTATCATCATCTATTGACGAAAAAGGAACACTGTTTTTCAATCTAAGATTTTGACCCTTAGTTGGATTTTTAATATTCATTATTTGCCAGAAATATAAAATATGTTTGATGAATATTGCAGTGTCCCTAAACACTTCTGGGTAGCCTAATTTATCTTGTAATATATTAAGTGCAGTCACATTGCTTTCTTCAAAAACTTTTAAAACTAATTTAACATTTTGTTTTTCAAAATTTGTTGGTTTCAAAGCTTTTAAACATAATTTAGGAGCTAATTTAACAATATTGTTCATTTCTTCGTTATAAATTTTAAATAATGATGAAAAAGATGCTTTTCGGATTTGAGAAAATTCTGAAGGATCAGGATACATTAAAGAAGAATCAGCATCTTTCTGATTCAACCAATTATTTCGTATAGATTTGATAAGATGTACTGAATCAAAAATAAGATGCAATTTTTTTGTATTATTAGCTGGATTCTGAATAACACTCTTTATGGTACCATTACACAATTTAGAAAAACAATTTCTATTTACTCTGTTATTATCACTTATAATACAAACAACTGAAAAACCTACCTTTTCCATTAGTGACAAAACTTCTAAAGTCATAGAATGCAAATCTTCAGCATTCATGTTCTTTACAGGGTTCAATGATACTATTTCTTTATTTTTACTCAATAAAGAAGAGTATAAAAAACATTGAATTGTAGTAGCTGCATCTCCTTTCTCTCTGTAAGTCCTACAATTTTATTACACTTATATGTAATCGCTGATTTGATGAAAATTTCATCAATTTGTAATATTACGTGTTTCTCGTGGTCTTTGAGTTCTTTACATCTACCTCGTAGATAATTTTCATTCGCCAAAGTTGACAAACCTGGAGTAACATTTAATCCAGATGCAACTCTCTGTAACTGTCTCAAACTTGGAAGAATTATATTCCCCTTATCCCTTACATAGGAATAGCATGCAGTAGATTTAATGTACATGCAGAAAGAAAAAACCCTTAAATTACTGCTATACTTACGGCCATGTTTATTTGTATTTAATAATTTCATTTGCTCTAAAATAAAATTTGCCGCCTCAAAATTTTCAGCATTACAATTTTCAATGTACTTCTCCCAAGATTGAATAGCCATAACATGATCAGGAATAGAATTAATAGAACAGATTTCCTTGAAGACATTTACTGTATTAAGAATATTTAGCAATTCACTGAAATATGTTAATCTAGGAGGATTATTAAGAATTTTTCCAATAGAAGGTATATTTAATTGACGATTATTATTAAATATAACCATAGAGAGATCTGTATTTATTTTCAGGGATTTTAAAATAGAAGGACAATTTTCACAATTAATAAAAAGAAATGTTATGCAACTTTCACAATCATGTTTTAGAACATTATTTTTAGATAAGAAATCAGATATAGGATTTTCTCGCATTAACAGATTTTCTTTTAAATATTCAAAACTGGTAATTTCGTCTTTCTTAATAAAATTAGTCAACAGTTGTTCGTCTAATTGTTTCATTTTTTCCTTTCGTTGAATTGTCACTGAGCGTTCTTTAATTGTTTCATTCAAATAGGATGGACAACCAGGGAAAATGCAAGGATATGCATTCTCTGATAATTTTGGATACACTCTAGGTATTTCAATAACAGTACCAGTCTTGTCTGTAATTTTATCTTTTCTTACAATGAAAGATTCAGGGAAATGTTTAATGCACACTACACTATTGTTAGTGTTTTTAAAATCCCTTGGAATTTTCTTTTTCCAAGTTTGTAACAACTGTTCATCTTTTGGGAAACGAAACACTGAAACGTAGGGCTGCCCTGGTTTATTAGAGGTACAATTTGGTACACAACAATAACGAGGCATTTTTTATAAAATGTGTCCAGCTTTAGGTTAAGTTATGAAAAAAGTTTTAAGATAACTAAGATTTGACAGAATAAAAAAATATAACATTAAACTCTAACTTCTCATCTAAAACAAAATATCTTAATTTGCAAATAATTAAGGATGTTGGCACATAAGCATCAATTTATGATACCATGTCCTCAAGAAGAAAAGAACAAATTCAATAATAACACAACAGTAAAGTTACACAATAATATAAATATCGTACCTTTCTTTATGGTATATAAAGGAGTAATCCTGAATGGTAAAGTTATCCTGAACTTCCTGAAAAAACAGTAAAGTTATCCTGAAAAAACACACTTCGGAACAGATATTAACTTTATCACCATACAAGATGGAAGCGTTAGTAGTAATCGTGGGTCCCGCCAAAACAAAATATCATTCCCTCCTTTCGTCACATGACTAGAGCTAGCTCTCTGACTGGCGAAGCCTTCTTATTTAGAAAGCCTTGCCTTAACACTCATCAAGCTTGGGGCCCCTACCAGCGCTGGGGGCCCCTGGAGGCCGCCAGTTCCGACACCCGCTTAATCCGCCACTTCACCAGAGGCGTACGTTGAGATCCGCTTGGGGTCATTATCTTATTAAAAAATTAAGTAGCCTCCAATATTCAAATTTTGGATGGATAATTTCGAATAGCTCGAATAGCTTAAAATATTTAAATAGAGCTTATAATTCACAATACCATGAAAAAATACCAAGTAACTTAATCTTGAAGCGAATTTACACCCTTCACCTTCCCCATTTATGAGCCCATTTAAGCTCATTTCGGACCCTGGATGCAGAACATCTACAGGCCTCCTTGGCACTGGTGGATTGAAATTTATTATTAGAAAACCTAGTTAAGTCCAGCTTATCCGAGTAATTCCGGGCCCTTGGGTGCCCACCTCAAGCGCCCAATGGATAAACTGGCACCTCTTCACTGTTCCAACGAAATTCTTGGAAACTCCTCATTTCTCTGCTCTAAGCAATTATACGGCCCTCGGAACTAAACATATTGAATTTCCTATCATCCCAACCAATTTGCTGTCAATGTGTCGAATTTTCTGAAACTTAATCCCAAAAATTTAATTGGGAAATTCATAGTACAGTTGAAAATATGATTTTTCGGACCACATGACCCTTTTCAAGTAATCTGCAATCCATTCCTTGGGCTATTTTGCAAACTGGAGATGTTTGCTCTTGTTCAAGGCCAACAGTAGAGACTTTCGAACAGGTCGTCGGCTACCATAGCCTATACCAGGGATGGCGAACCAATGGCACGCGACACAATATTTTGGGCACACTACCGATATGAAATTTAGTTATATTGTAATTCAAAATAACTAAGTTCTCTATGAAGTATTATGATCAATTGTGAGTGAGTGGCGGTGGTGTGGAGGGAGTACACTCGTTTGTTATATTCTTGTCTTAGTTACGTCGTGGACTACATCTGCTAATGATGTGAAGCTTGTCTACGCATAGCATAGTAAATTTCGTTGATAAAACTGTATTTGAAAGTTTATTTGTGTTATATTACATTTTTAACCGTTATTTAACAAGGCTAGTTCAGCAAAAACCAATAAGTACAAGAGAGTAAGTGTAACAGAGAATTTCAAAGTTGGTGGACCGAGAGAAACATGACATGATAAATAAAGGCGACAAAGTGGTGTGTGTTTTGTGTTCTGGAGCAGTTGTTTGTGGAACATCGTCTGTAAAACGAATTCCAGACACTTTCAACTGTTTGAAAAAACTGGCTCATGCTATTTTAATCATAACTCCAGTTCAACATGCATTCTGCTAAAAGTAACATCTTACAATCCTAATACAAGCTATTTGTCATCTAATATGCAACAACAGAAGCCCCACTAATGTTACTTCAATTTGAATTACGCGTATAACTAAAACATTTGCTACTATGCAGTGCAAAATGTATTTTTTCGTAATAAATAAACAGTTTTGAGTTGTCATATTTAATTTTATTATTTCCCTAATAATCACAAGTCAAATTTATTAGATGGCACATTATTTCCTATTAAAGATTTCTTTTTAAAAAATGGCATGTTGGTCCATAAATGTTCGCCACCCCTGGCCTATACGGTGTAATGTGCGGTGAACAGCTCAGTTCGCCATTCGCAGTTCTTATTAATTAAGATTCCCCGCAATTTAAAATACGGTTGCTCCTCTGTTGGACGACAACTCTCGCCGTAATCCTTTGCGAGCGAATTATACGTAGCCTGTAATGACTGCAAGCTTGATGTTGAGATCGGGTTTTCTTCTTGGGAATCCACTCTCTGAAATTAATAACTGTTGCTCTCGAACATTTCATAAGTGCAGCCGTTTTGCTGATACTGGTTCCGAAGCTTCGAACACCTACAATCACCCCGCTTTCAAACACATCTAAATAAGGTTCCCCCTCCCCTATTTCTTCGTAAGATATACAGTGCAATTGACGATTCACTATTCTTGCATTTCCTGTTGATAGATATCTCGCCCTAAGTAAAGTAATAGGTGTTTTCCATAAAAGTGTCAAGTGGTCATAATAATTTGTCCACTTAGTGTATATATATATATATGTTACCGTTAAAGTGCGTGTAATTCAGTTATTTCATAGAATAATTAGGTGTTTCATGAAATAACTGTACAAATCACATTTAGAGTTTACTAGCCGTTACCCTCCCGCTTCGCTGGGTATTTCATGATGTTTTATAAATATATCTGTTTATATATATAAAATATTGATATCTAAGTCCTAGCATTAAGAATTCTATTGTGTTGAAAAATATACTTATACCTGGAACTCTCGCCTCTTGATAAAAAAAAAGACAGAACTATACTAATTTGCATTATCTAATATTCTCTGAAAATGAGTATAGAATGATGTTTACACTTTCGTAACCCAAAACCAATTTCAGATGGATCTCTACTCCGTAAAATAAACATGGAAGTCAAATTTCAAATCTAAATCTAATAGGGTAAAATTTTTACTATAAATACCCGCCCCCCTCCCTCATAATACCGTTGAGAGTCGTTCTCCCAAAAACCGTTCTTAGCGGATTTCAATTCAACAAAAGAAAAATGTAAACCATATTCCAGTATTATAGTTCTTGTAGTTCGAAAAAAGAAATTTTTTGTCAACACGCCCCAGTAACCCCTTGCTCCCCAGGAGTTGATTCCCGTCAAATGCATTCTTAGTGGATCCCTATTCAACAAAAGAAACATGCTCAACAAATTTCAAGTACACAGGTCTAACAATTCTAAAACAGGATTTTTTCCCTATAACCTCCCCTTCACCCCTCGCAACCCTCCTTGGGTGTCGATTTTTGTTTTACTCTTTGTTTGAGGAACTCTATTCCATGAAAGGAACATGCCTATCAAATTTCAAGCAGGTAGATCGAATAGTTTAAAAACTGAAATATTTATCTATTACGCCCCTTAATCCCCCGAAATGAAACTTGGGGTTAACTTTCACGAGACCCCGTTTATAGCGGTTCTGTACTCAACGAAAGGAATATGCTTACCAAATTTCAAGACTGTGCGTCTAATAGCTTAAAAATGGGGGAAATTATCTATAAACCCCCTTGAGCCCCCGCAACGCCATTTGGGGGGGTCTGTTTTCACAAAACCCATTTTGTAGCGGATCTCTACTCTATGAAAGGAATCTGCTTATCAAATTTGAAGACTGTGCGTCTAATGAACAAAAATGGAAAAAAGTATCTATATCGCCTCTTGAGGCCCCGCAACGCCACCTGGGGGTTGATTTTCACAAACACATTATATATTGGATCTTTACTCCATAAAAGGATTCTGTTTATCATACTTAAAGACTGTACTACCCGGAGTTTAAAAATGGAAAAGTAATTATCTATAACGCCACTTAAGCTCCTCAACGCCACTTGGGGATCTATTTTCACGAAACCCATTTTGTGGCGTATCTCTACACTATGTGGGAAACCCTCTTACCAAATTTCAAGACTGCGCGTCTAATAGTTTAAAATTTCGCAAAATCCTTTCTTAGCTGATCTCC
Organism: Trichonephila clavata; assembly: GCA_019973975.1. Lineage (NCBI taxonomy): Eukaryota > Metazoa > Arthropoda > Arachnida > Araneae > Nephilidae > Trichonephila > Trichonephila clavata. Next base: position 77,309 of record BMAO01013306.1, on the reverse strand, counting down.
ACTCTATGAAGGGAACATGTCTACCAAATTTCAAGTCTGTAGGTTCAATAGTTTCGGAGATATCGTGATTAGTCAGTCAGTCAGTGAGTGAGTCGCTTTTCTCCTTTATATATATAGACTAGCCGTTACCCTCCCGCTTCGCTGGGTATTTCATGATGTTTTATAAATATATCTGTTTATATATATAAAATATTGATATCTAAGTCCTAGCATTAAGAATTCTATTGTGTTGAAAAATATACTTATACCTGGAACTCTCGCCTCTTGATAAAAAAAAAGACAGAACTATACTAATTTGCATTATCTAATATTCTCTGAAATTGAGTATAGAATGATGTTTACACTTTCGTAACCCAAAACCAATTTCAGATGGATCTCTACTCCGTAAAATAAACATGGAAGTCAAATTTCAAATCTAAATCTAATAGGGTAAAATTTTTACTATAAATACCCGCCCCCCTCCCTCATAATACCGTTGAGAGTCGTTCTCCCAAAAACCGTTCTTAGCGGATTTCAATTCAACAAAAGAAAAATGTAAACCATATTCCAGTATTATAGTTCTTGTAGTTCGAAAAAAGAAATTTTTTGTCAACACGCTCCAGTAACCCCTTGCTCCCCCAGGAGTTGATTCCCGTCAAATGCATTCTTAGTGGATCCCTATTCAACAAAAGGAACATGCTCAACAAATTTCAAGTACACGGGTCTAACAATTCTAAAACAGGATTTTTTTCCTATAACTCCCCTTCACCCCTCGCAACTCTCCTTAGGTGTCGATTTTTGTTTTACTTTTTGTTTGAGGAACTCTATTCTATGAAAGGAACATACCTACCAATTTTCAAGCAGGTAGATCGAATAGTTTAAAAACGGAAATTTTTATCTATTACACCCCTTAATCCCCCAAAATCAAACTTGGGGGTTAATTTTCGCGAGACCCATTTTATAGTGGATCTGTACTCAATGAAAGGAATATGCTTACCAAATTTCAAGACTGTGCGTCTAATAGTTTAAAAATGCGAATAATTATCTATAACCCACCTTGAGCCCCCGCAACGCCACTTGGGGGTCTGTTTTCACAAAACCCATTTTGTAGCGGATCTCTACTCTATGAAAAGAATCTGCTTACCAAATTTGAAGATTGCGAGTCTAAGCGCCCCTTGAGACCCCGCAACGCCACCTGGGAGGTTGATTTTCACAAAACACATTATATATTGGATCTTTACTCCATAAAAGGATTCTGTTTATCATATTTAAAGACTGTGCTTCCAGGAGTTTAAAAATGGAAAAGTAATTATCTATAACGCCCCTTAAGCTCCTTAACGCCACTTGGGGTCTATTTTCATGAAACCCATTTTGTTGCGTATTTCTACAGTATGAGAGGAACCTGCTTACCAAATTTCAAGACTGTGCGTCTAATAGTTTAAAAATTGGAATAATTATTTATATCTCCCCTTAACCCTCTTCAACACCCTTTGGGGGTCAATTTTCCCAAAACCCATTTTGTAGCGGATATTAACTCCATGAAAGAACTATGCCTACCAATTTTCAAGCCAGTAGGTCAAGTACTTTAAAAACGAACACATGGATCTTTTACGCCCCTTAACCCCCCTCAACACCCCTTGGGGGTCAATATTCCCAAAACCCATTTTGTAGCGGAACTCTACTCTATGAAAGGAATCTGCTTACCAAATTTCTAGATTGTACGTTGAGTAGTGTAAGAATAGAAACAATTTTTTATAACACCCTTTAACCCCCTGTAACGCCCCTTGCGGTTCGAATTTCGCAAAAAATCCGTTCTTAGCTGATCTCTACTCCATGAAAGGAACATGTCTACCAAATTTCAAGTCTGTAGGTTGAATAATTTCGGAGATATCGTGATTAGTCATTCAGTCAGTGAGTGAGTCGCTTTTCTCCTTTATATATATATAGATAATAGATGAAAAATTTCATACTTGAACTAGTTATTGTATGAAATAACTATTTATTATATATGAAATAACTAATGATAGACCGTTAAAGAGAAAAATAAGCAATTTCAAATTTATTTTATAAATTAATTAATCCTTAATAGCTAAAATTTCTCGAAAAATATATTTTATCCCTATTGCGGATGATTAATTGACGAATAATTAGGAAAAATACACAGATGATATAATTTATTATTGTTCATATTGCTAACATTAGTTGAATAGAAAGAGAAAAAAGAATATGTTGCAAAAATAGTTATATTTAAATATTACTAAAAAAAAAAAGAATACATTCTTGAAGAAAAACTTGCTTCATATAAACATTGTATAAACATTTTCATACAAAAACGTAAGAGAATATTAATTTAAATTTTAGGAGATACTTGTATTTTACTTTTCATTATTTATTAGAGCAAACATTGCTGCAATGACACTTTGAATTGCATTGTATATCATTTTTGAAACAAGTACACTTTTTACTAATATACATTTTTTTGGAACGAGCGCTTTTTAAATCCTTGCCTAGTGCCTCAACTTTTTGCTGTTACAACAGATAAAAGTGTTACATCCTTATTCAGAACTTCTTCAACGGAAATTAGTTTTTGCTCACAAAAACTAAATTAAAATCTAGAGTCTGAGGCGGATTAAGCACCTGGTGGCTGCCAAGGTGACCCAGCGTCTGTAGGGGCCCCAAGCTTGATTGATTCCAGTTATAAATTCAACGTGTAACAAAAATATCTCGAATCGATATTGCATCCCCGATGATGCCCGCGGATTTGTAGCAGCCCTAGCCATCTTTCTTCCGTATTTCTGTATTGTTGCAATCTGTGCAAAATTTTCGCATGCATTTTGTTACACAAATTTTATTTCCAAAAAAATGAATATTATTCCAATCAAACAAGCTTATTTTTAGTTCAAAGCTGTACTTAATTACTCTCGGATATATGTTAGACTAATGGGGAAAAAATTCCAACTGCAAGCAAAAATTATTGTAGACTAATCAAACTTTTGCAACACTTTTGTCTAGGTAACATATTTAATTGATTAATTCAATTTTTAATTAGTTTCAATATCACAGGTTACTGTAACCGCGAGATGATCCATTTCAAATGTAAAATGATAATACATTAAAAACCAGTGTAACCTCTAGAATTTTAAATGCAAGCATACAAACATGCATACAATGTGTCGTACAAGTACCGGATATCAGTTTATGGGATGAAATTGCATGCCTGTTCCTCTCGGTCGGTCAATATAGGATTGCTTAATTCTGGTTGTGGATGATGCTGTCGTTGCCGTTCACTGATGGTTCATTCGTGCTCGCGCGATATGGTTATCTAAAAGGCCAAGGTAACACGTTGGCTTTCTGTAAAGCATGTTGGGTTACAACCGGGGATAAGGGTTCACGTAATCCTTCTTGAAAACACCCCTTAAATGATGTTTATAAATGACAATGAAACAGTTTTAATCACCTGACTGACGTACAAGTTTGCAGTCAGGGTGCAAGAATTAACGTCAAGAGTTCTGCAATCAAAAATAAAAAAATGTTCGGGCCAGTCAATAACTCTAGGTGCTGGCTCTGTGTGTCTAGGCCGTAGAAAGGTTGTTTGCAGGCACTGATTTGGTCTTTTTCTAATCAATATACAGCCTTCACTGCAGTTACATAACGTACACCCCCGCATCGTTGAAGGGGTGTAGTATTCCAGGGGGCCTAAAATCTAAATTAACATTCTCCATTGCCCCTCTGCATCACTGGCACCAAGACAGAAACAGCTTTGATCGGAGAACGCAACACATCGCCCCTCCACTCTCCAATGATCTTTAGCTTGACATCACTGAAGTCGCAGAAGTCGCAGATGAACCTAATGGTATGAACTCTGTGTCACTCTGGTGACGAAAAAGGCTATAATTTCTGTTGTAGATGCACTGCGAAGTTCCACAGCTATGTGGTGAATACTGCGGTCTTTATCAGTGGTGCCCCATGCGTACTATAGTTTTCTTGAGGTAGGGCATTTACGGGAGCACTGCTGTCTAAAATCATGCTCAGTGGCTACATTCCTACCAAGTCTTTCTGCAATATCGGGAAAAGAAAATCTCATTTTTTAAATCTGTATTATACTACTTCGTTCAAACTCAGCGAGCTACTGATAATGGCTTTTTCGTCTTCTTAAAATCATTCTGAACCAACATCAACTCACTACATCAAATTTCAACCATAAATAACACTCACGAATTTTATAGAGCATATTTAAAGAACAAATGAATCATATCTTCAAAGTGGCACAGTTAGCGTCACACTTATGCGTATAGCGCAAAATTTGAATTAAAAGTTCTCTTTCAGATGTATAAACACATTTACCAAATTTCATTGATATAGCACAACTCCTTTTTGGTGACAGGAATTTCATTTCCACATCAGTGTATTTTACTAATGAAGATAAATGAAACAAGATGAAGTTATGCGATGAAAGATCAGTCTAGTTCAAAGCAAACTATTTCAAGTTAGTTGAATTTAAGCCTTAATAGCAAGATAAAATTAATAAAAGCGACATAGCTGAAATCCATGATATGAATGGGGGAGGGGGGACCACTATGCTGGAGGCAACTTCCCTCTTGAAACAGATCGACAAATATGAAACTTAAATAATGACCATGATTTGGGAATACCAAATCCCAGAGAATAAATGCTACTAGCAAATCATTTGCAATAATTTATGTGTGAATTATTAAAAGGATCTAGTATACTCAAATCTCCAAAAAATTCTATCCCAAATTTCAGAAATAAATTTGGAAAAATGGAACAAAGAGCAGCTGATTTATTAGAGCTGTTGTTTGAAGAGGAAGCTGAACAAATTCGCAGGCTGCAAAAGAGAAGAATTATTTTCAGCGAAATTAAAGAATTCGGTCGTGAATTTTTTGAAAGAAGGGAAAATTTGTAGAGAATTTATTTTGAGTCATACGCGATAGGGCAAGAACAGAACTATTCGGAAGATATGTTATAACAAAGTGTAAAGTTTTTATAAGACAATTTCATGAATGAAACTGTTATAAACACTTTCATGCATTTTTTGAAGAGAGATTATTATTGACCTGAAATTAAGAAGAAAGTTACGAAAATACTAAAAGATACTTACACAAAGATGATATTGAATCTTTTAATTTTGACGAAATGAACTGGATAAGTTTTTACTATTTTAAAAAGAAAACAAAGATGCAATGAAGACTCCCACTAGAAATTTATCCAGTTATAATAGAAATAAATCCTGATGTAGATATACTTTTGAAAATATTTTTAACAATACCAATATCGAATGCCTCAGGGAATAGATCTTCTTCAGTTTTAAAGCGTGTTAAAATTATTTAAGAAGTATTATGGGAGAAAAGACAAATTGAACAACATTACCATATTATATATAGAACAAGATGTTTTGGACAAAAAAGATATTGCAAAAATAATCGATGCATTTGTCAAAGAGAAATAAAGAAGTAAAGTTTTGTTGCAAAATTGGAAGGCTTTTAATTTTTTTAAATACAGTTTAAATTTATATTTATACATAGAGTTTTAATGTAAGCAATACATTTTATTTTGAGAATTTAAGGTCAGCGAATCTTTTCATTGTTTTAGCCTTTCGACTAATCAGCCCAGGGGCCTCCAACTACATTAATCCGTCCAGTGACCTAACAATCAGCAATTCAACATTTTAAAAGCAATTGCATGATTCACAAATTTTTAATAATTACATGCCAAAACAAATATTATATATATCTTACTCATCAAAAATACAGTTCTAGTTTTATTGTTATTTTTATTCATATTTGATAGAATACAATTTCTTATTCAAACGCAGTGATTGTATTAAACTGTATAGGAATTTCTTTTAAGCACATTGCCCAGAGGTTATAAATGAACAAAAGTTACTTGAAATTATGAAGAATTTGAGAATTTCGACTTACTGATTAATCAGTTCTCGAATTGCAGCATTGAAGTTACTTTTGTATTTAAAATATATTATCGTTTCTTGAACTGATGCATCTATAGCTGTATAGTTCTCTTCCGATTTCTGATTAAGCGGGGTTTTTTTAATATAAAGTCGAGAGATCTGTATTTTGTACGCATTTTGCTATAATTTTGTTTTGTTTCATTGTTTTACTAATCACGCTGCATCAATATCTGTGACTGTTGAAAAGTATATGCTAATGGAATTATCGGTATTTCTTAAAAAAATATAACAACCAATCCGAAGAAAAATTCTCATACTCTTTTTCAAATGAAATATTTGAAAGATAAATCGAGATTATTTCTGAAATAGCGATTTATCGACATATTAATCTACCGTCATATATGGGATTGCTTATATGTTTATATAGGTCCTTGCTCATCAGACTCAATTAGAACATGTTCAGTAGTCGATTAGCTAAAGTCACATAATTGATAATTTGATCGTCAAATATTACACTTCAAATATTCACTTCAAAATAATCTTCGTATCCTCATTTTTCGAATGTTTGTACAACAAATAAAATCTTATCTTCGTTATAATTTCGAACTGATGATCCTTAAAAGTAAAAATTTTTGTATTCCATACTCCAGATATTAATCTTTATTGAATTTTTGTTATTATTTTATACAGTAATAGAAAATCGTTCATAATGACCACAAACAAAGTGATTTTTCTTAATATTTCTGACTACATTTAGTTTTTATAAAAAATCGATCAGAGTCCTGTAAGGTAATGGTGTGTAATAATAAATAGATGCTTTTTCCTTGTTGAAATAAAAATTATTATTACAAAGAATTATGAATATTTTATAAGACAATTTAGTTTATGGTTTTCCAAATTTTAGAAATTGAAACAGAAACCGAAAGCATGTAGCGATCGTCGGTTATGTGGGGCTGTTTCGACAGTTTATTATTTGGAATGACAGGAAACACTTAGTGAACCGCGATCGGAAATTAAAGGGAGCTTGCTCTCTCTGCAGCTGTATACAATCTAGTATGGTGTCATTG
>BMAO01013306.1:0-69932 GCA_019973975.1 Trichonephila clavata | reverse complement strand
TTTTTCTTTCAAAGTAAGTATAAAATTCTATTCTAATTACATGTCAGTAGGTAGAAATCTCACTACAAAAAAACTCGAAAATTACTTCAGTAATAAATACTAGTTTGTATTTATTTATGTATATGTTTAGTCATGTGTTAATCATATATGTGATAGACCGATCTAAAGATTAAATACTTTTCTTTTTATGTATACTTAACAGACAGTTGAAACATTGTTTTTATTTTGAAATTTCTTAATTTGTTTCTTTTAATTAAATCAAAAATTAATTTCATTAATCGATGATTTTATTCTGTAGATTGCTTTGGATACCTATTTTATACAGCAGCATTATGGCTTGTTGTATGAGTGATGAAGCCAAAGAACAGAAACGTATTAATCAAGAAATTGAAAAACAGTTGCGGAAAGACAAGCGAGATGCTCGTAGAGAGCTCAAATTGTTATTATTGGGTATGTATTATACATTCCAATTAATACTATTTTTGAAGTGTTTTTTATTAAATTTCATTTTAATTATCTATGATATAGTTGTCCTTTATTTGTAAACCCTGTACATCTGCTTCTGTTGCTTTTCATATATTCTTGTATTGAATATTTCTGGTTGCATTATTTAAACTTGATTTTAATTATGATGAATCAAATAATTACATTTAATAAAAGTGTTCAGGTGTTTGTTGTTTTTATATGTTTAATTATTTACGTAAGTTGTAAATAAATTTTGAAAAATTTTCTTTCATGTAAACTTGATAATTTTCCTGAAGGAATATAAGAAATTAGTAATTCAATTGCTACATTTTTTTTACAGTATAAAGTCTTTTTTTTAAAGTCTTATGTGTGTTTTATATATTATTGAATGAAAAAGAATGTTGCTGCAAAATAAGTTGTCAATTTATTGTTGTAAGTATTATTTTTGTTTTGACAAAGTATTTTGCTAATGTGAAAGTTTAAATGAGAATTTCATTTCTTAAATTATGTTTCCGATTGAATAATTAAAATTCATTCATCCTTATTTAAATTATGATCATTTAATTAATTTTAGTTATGCACTACTTTTTTGCATTCTATTAACTTATGATGATACACAATCAACCATTCACAAAAAGTAAAGTATTGTATTTAGTATTTACTTTAAAAATAAAAATATTTTAAAATTTAAGTCAGAGCTTTAATGTAAAATTGTAAGTTTTTAAATTTTGATAAATTAATTTTATAGGTATACTGTAATTGTATGTAATCCAAAAGATATAAAAACATATCAAAATAGCTTAAAATTTAGATATTTTGTAGTCTATATTTATTCATATTGTTCTGAATCATATCATTCAATAATTAGAGTGGTGTATAAAGTAATTTTCTGAGACAAAATAAGAGTGATAAGCATTGTATGCGTATTTTTTTTTATTCCAAACAATGTTATTTCAAATGTTTTCTTGTACAATATTTTATTTGAAAAAGTTGTTAGAAATTTATTTCCATTATTCTTATAAGCATCAAAGTATTCTGGTTGGTAATATAATGCTTGGTTTAACAACTTAAAGGATAGTTAAAGAATGTTTTTTTGACACAAATTAAATGTGTCATTAAAATTGACTTTGTGATAATTAGTAGCAATGATATTAATCTTTTATGTTTATATTCTAATTGACTTGATTGTTTGAAGTTAAAATAGAATTAATTTTTAACTGGACTTTTTAATGAAAGAAAAATGAATGGTCTGTGAAGTGTATATCAACTTCATTCAATTTTCTACCAGGTGAGAGTTGTATGAGAATAAACGAGAAACTTTCCAAAAACAGAAAGGGTGTATGAATAATTTTACTTTAAATTATATTTATCAGTTTAAAAAAGCATTTAAAAATGCAGCATAAGTTATTTAAAACAAATTAAGGTTTTCATGGGTGGAACAGGTTTGATGGTAATAAGATACTATCAATAATGACACACTGTTGTTTTTTTGCTGGAGTAAAGTAATTATTTCCATTAAGTGTTGTGATATATGGCTTTCTTAAGAATAGAATAATAAGAAATAATAGAATTACTGCATAATTATTTTATTTCCTGTATATCTTTTTTTTTAAAATAATGTACTGTAATTGTACGAGAATCAATCCTTCCACTACATTGTCAAGCAGTTTCACTGATACCACATTAAATTTAACCAATTATTTTAATTTTTTTCAAGACTTCACTTAAATATTAGTTATTGTGTATGTGTGTGACATAAAGTATGCATTTATGCTTCAGAAATGTGTGATGTTTGAATCATGGAAAAGACATGGATGTTTATAAATGTATAGTGCGGCTAAGGGCACTTTTTAAATAGTCGTCAAGTTGCAAGTCCTCTTGTCAAGTTGGTGGAAGGGAAAGAGAGGTTGGAGGTCCCTGACCATTTTCATGGTGTTCTCCCTCGAAATTAGGGTGGGACGGAGCCGAATTGTACTGTCACATGTATGGTGCTCAAAGCTACAGCTAACGATAGGCGTATAACTAGTCCTTCTTCGGGATGAATTTTGTTGGTCTTGATATGACACCCTCTGTCAGGTTGCATCAGCAACATATTTTATATTTATTCTTAGAAAGTGTACTTTACAAATATCTTAATTGCTAGCTACATTTTTCATGCTGAAGAGCAAAATAAAGAAAAGAACAATAATGTATACAATATGATATATGTAGGACCAGATCATCACATAAACAATTAATATAAAAAAAATTTTTAAGTCAATTCCTACTTAGGTCAAAACAAAGAAAATTTTATTTTAGTTACTTTTTATGAAATAGTTACAATTTATATAAATATGTATATACATATGACAGAATCACAATATTAAGTGACAAAATAAAAATAGATTTTCCTTTCTGTATATAGTGTTGGACTATTTTTGTTTGTTACTACTTATTCATTAATTCAATTGAATTATTCTAATAAAATAGTATAGTAAGAAAGAAATCGCATTCTCATAAATTAGGCCATTTTAGGCCTTTGGATTAGAAGTCCAACGCGTTATCCATTGTGCTACAGGGACACAATGAACAATTTTCCTTTCTATGTATGCTGTTGGACTATTATTTTTGTTTGTTACTATCTATTTATTTTTTAATTTAATTGATGAATTGATTTTTGAAAAAATTGTATTAACATCAAGTGTCATCCACTACGAGTTCAAAAAAATGTATTTGAACTTGAATGGAGGAATAGAAAGTATTTTATTAATGATTGAAAATTTGAACAAGATATATATGTATAAATATATATATAGGGAGAGAGTGTGAACCAATAGTAGGAATTGAACAAATGCTTAAGGGAATGTTTAATGTTGTCAAATGGCTTAAAATGTTAATGTTTTAAAGGGTCCAATCAAACTTACTTTTAAAAGATTTGTAAATAAGATCATTCATTTTTCTTTTAGATAACTCAAAATAATGGGCAAAAAGAAATTGCTTTTAATATGGTTATATTTAACAAATCTTTAATCAATTAATCTTTAAAAAAAATTAAGATTTGTTTTAGTTTCTTACATTATTTAGTTCTATCGTTATTGGTGGCCCTATTTCTTGTTTGAGAGGGCCCAGTAAAAACAAAATAGGGCCCCAAAGTAGGTTAACCCAATTCTAGATATATGCTAATAATAGCAGTTATGGTTAATAACAATATAATACTTCTCAACATTGTAGAAATGTAAATTATGGTTTCTCATTAAAACATGCTAATATTTTTTTAAAAGCTAAATTTCTGTAATGAAATATTTAAATCATCTCATTTTGTTGAATATTTATTGTACGAAGGTGAGTCGGAAAATAAGTTTCCCCTATTGACTGTGCGCAGAGTTGAGTATGAAAGTCAAAGCATAGCATGAGACATTCAAGATAAGACATAACTTTATTTTTCCATATAAGTACCAAGTACATTTAGACATTTGTCATACTGCTTGGTAAGCTTGAAAAACCCTTATGGGAAAACTCGGTGCTTTGCATGCAGAAGAAGCATTTATTTTTGCATGGACTTTTTGGAGGTTGGAACCATTAATGAGGCACATACTGTGACACCCTGTCGAAATTGAAAGAGGCGATGCGAAAAAAGTGGTTGGGAAGGAGGGGGGGGGCTTCTAAAATCTGGCATTCTGTTGTTGGATGACAGTGTGAGACCACACTCAGCAACATCAATGCAAAACCATTTTGCAACTATTGGTTGGGAGCACCTACACCATCCGCCATACAATCCTGATCTTGCATCAAGTGACTTTCATCTGTTTCCAGCTTTAAACAATCTTGCCTGAAGGTGCTTTCGAAGCAATGCTGGAGTCGTACAAACTGTTAAACGTTTCTTCCATATGCAATGCCCTGAGTTTTTCCTGGAGGGTTTTTTGAAGTTTATCAAGTGGTATGACAAATGTCTCAATGTACTTGGTACTTGTGTGGAAAAGTAAAGTTATGTCTTATCTTTAATGTCTATGTTTTGACTTTTATACACAACTCTGACCGCAGTTGACAGGGGAAACTTATTTTCCGACTCAGCCTCGTAAATGCTATGTGTAAAAGTATGTATATACATGTCCTGATTTATAGTTAATGAGATTATTAATTATTGTATATGGGATATTCTTCTTTTTAAAAGTATTTGGTTATATAAATCCTCAAGATCTTAAATAAGCTGATAATTTTTTTAATATAACCATATACAAAATTCAGGGGGTTTTAGTGATAAATTGGCATTTTAAATTCAAATTTTTTTTTTCCATTTGAAATAGGTATTGATAGTTAAAATATATCAGGCAAATAATACATTCATTATACAGTGAGCTTTGTTCGATTTTTTCAAATTTTATGTTATGGAAATTATTTCATTAAACTTTTGTATTATAATAAATTTTTCTGTTTTCTTCATTGAAGCTAAGTGCCTGAAAGTTTGATCATCCTCATATTTTGTCTAAATATACCCTTATTTGCACGATACTAAGGATTTTCATTCATAATTTTGAAACTAATATTGAATAGGATTTAAAAGGAGAAATATTCTTTAAGCTAGCATTAAAAAAAAATGCAAAATCTAAATGAAAAAATGATTCCCATTCCCCTAGAAAAAATAAACTTCTTTTATACTTTGAATTTAATTAGAATTTTCAGTTCACTTCTGAAAAAGTCTTACTTTACCTTTCATTCATGTATTTTATCCACTATTGCTTATATTATATTATTCTAAAAACTTTTATTGAATGTTTTTCCTTCTAAATTTGATATTCATTGTTATTGCTTCAATTTTTGTTCTATTATTAAATAGCATTAAATTTTCAAAAATAAATTTGGTTTGAATTGTTTATTTTAAATGTCCTTTTTAAATAAAAGTTGTTTGTACTTGTATAAAGGAAAGCATATTTTGGAGATTTTGATACATACCTGTTTTTAGAAGTTATAAAGAGTTTCATTATTGCTGTGTTATCAGTAATACATTAATTTTGCACAAACAATCTTATCAATGCCTGATGTTAAATATAATAAATATACTTATCATTGCCTATACATATTGATTAATGTTATTCATAATAGTAATGGAGTTTTTAAATTTTCAATGGACAAAATCATATTGCTCTTTTCCAAAGACATGTCTTAATTTTCTGTTAATGTTTAATAGATATATTCTTTTAAGTAAATTATTCTATAGTTTTAGTATTACTCTTATGTGATAGCCTCCCTTCCCCTACAGCCTGACTACCAAACTTTGAGAGTCATGTACTTGATAGATTGACTCAAACCCAATTTTACTATACTATAGACCATGACTCATAACACCAGGAAAAAACTACAAACACAAATTATCAAGTTAATGATATTATTAAACTGTCCCTTCTCAAGAATTATAAGGTAGATCAACAGGTACTCTTTTTTTAAGTAATCAAATTCACTTATCTGAAATACTTGCATACAGTAGCTCCACTGTATGCAATGGTATCTGAAATTCGAACTCAATGTGACTTATCTGAAAACTTTACAAATTGGATTTTACTTTTAAAGCCATTAAGAACCTATGTTTTGGCAACAGAATTTCAACTAATTTATGAATCCAATTCTCATACTAAAAGTGAGAAAATCTCCACACTGTTAATTGTAAATTTTTCAACCAACCATTTGCTATCTGCTTCCTCATCTCTCTTGACTCGCATACAACTAATCTGCATAAACTTTTTCCATTGTAAAGTTGTGGTAGTTAAACTAAGTAAATACTTGAAGAATATTATCCCCATTAATTCAAAGAGAACAACCTTGACAGCCTGTTTATCTTGGCTTGTTTAAAGTATTAGCTCTGTAAATTTAAAGAGGTTTTTTCAGGTAGGGGGGGGGGACATGAGTGCTATCTGAATAAAGAAAATAATATCCTTCATTGAGCATTTAAATATATTCAGGTATTATTTAATTTTACTTCTCTAAATTATGTGTTGCTCTGTATAAATGCTTTTTTATTTTGTTTTTGTGAATATAAAAGAATTATCTTGTTTATTTTTATTTAAGGAATGAAAATACATTTTCATCTTGAATACAATACAAAGCATGTATTGCAGAAATAAAATACAATGCATTAAATCAATATAATTAGTTGTGATCATTTATGAATTTCATATCTTGATTATTTTTTTCTAGAAATTTATTTATATTGTTTTAATACAAATATTTTTTTTAAAAAAATTCTAGTTAAAAAATTATTTGAATTTGTGTACTTCAGTTTTTGAAGTAACAATATGAATACATTATAAAATAGAAGCACAGTAATTTTATTTTTCAGTAAAAATATTTGTCCCTGACATAAAATAACATTAGTTGCAATTGATACTTTGGGGGTTCTAATGTTTGCTTTTTTAATGTTTTATAAAAAGTATCAGAAGATATTTATATTTCTGTATATGTATCTTACAGGAACGGGAGAATCAGGTAAAAGTACTTTTATCAAACAAATGAGAATTATCCATGGTTCTGGTTATTCTGATGAAGATAAAAGAAGTTTCATTAAGTTAGTGTACCAAAATATATTTATGGCAATGCAGAGTATGATCAAAGCAATGGAATTACTCAAAATTGAATATAAAGATCCTACAAATCATGTAAGTTTTTTTTAATCATATTTATATAATACATAAGCACAGGTCTCTATTTCGTAATATATTGATCACTGCTATTTAAAATCTGATGAACTTAATTTTCAAATGTCTTAACATTCTTTAAAAGTAAATTTATAAGAATATATTTGGCAAAGACAAACAGGGATTTTTAATTTTTATAAAGCCCTTAAGTTCTAACCCATTAAATTAAATAAATATTACAGTCCTGGCAAAAACATTGTAATTTTTAGAAATTTTTTATGCTCTGTATTTTTAATAATATTTATTAAAAGTATTACAAATTTGATAAATTTTGATCTTCTGCTTTTTTTTTTGTACTGATTGAAATTCAATGATATTGTTTCTCCTAACTTTCAGTAAAATTTGATTCAATTTAAAAATTATTGCATTGAATGTAATATTTACTTAAATTATTTAAAAGAATATCCTCTTTTAATTTTGAAATTTTGTATGAATTGTACTTTGATTGTGTGTGTGTAAGTAATGTGTGTCTATATCAATTGTTAAATCTTAACTTTAGTACTTCTGGAGATATCTAACTGCCTTTTAAGGGGTATATAGATTTCTCTTAAAAGGAAAGGGATCAGATAATCCTTCTTTTTTCAATAATGAGAATATCAAGATCATTTCGTAAGAAATGGGTTAACTATTCATAATTATTTCAAAATTAATGACTAATATGCAAAATGAGAATTACAGCATTCAGAGAGGAATTATGCATAAATTGTAATGTGCAGATGTATGAAATATTGTTTTGGTTTGCTTGAGGGGTATTTTTATTTATTCCACAATATAAAATACTATTACCTGCACACTTAATTGGTTATTTAATGATGTTGTATGATTATATATTGTTTTTTTTAAGTTAGTGATATCCAAGTCCTATATAGTATTAAGCTTTCGATTATATTGTAAAACTTTCTTATAGCCCTTGCCTCTTGATTTAAAAAGGAGAGGACTTGGAATTCTAAAGCAGAAGTTTATTTATCTTTTACATTCTCATAACCCCTCACCTAAGAGTTGTTTTTGAAAAATCCGTTTTGATCAGATCTCTATGCTACAAAAAGCATGCTTGCTAAATTTTTTTATCCCAAAAGGGAATTTTTTTTCTGTGATGCCCTTAACACCACCCTTAAAAGTCAATTTCTACAAAATTCACTCTTGGCTCATCTATACTCGACAACAAAAAAAAACATGCTTAATGATTTTCAAGTCTCTTGATTTAATAGTTCCAGAGGTTTCATGATGTTTGAGTGAGTCACTTTTCTCCTATAATTATATATACATATATATAGTGTAATAAATTGAAAAATAACAAGACTAAACTATCAACTAACAAAGCCAGAAGATAGAAACCAGATTTTAAGACACATAACTGTAAAAAAAAATGGTGGAAATGTATATTGTAATTATGCTAAATAAGCATATATCTATGCTTATTTTGCATAATGAGAATTAGAACATTTATATGGATTCATCTTCTAAGTGGCACTTTTCTCTTTTTGAACACTCACTCGTAACTCTTTGATGCTGCAGGTAACAGTTTCATTAGTACACATCTGGCTGTAAAGGTTTGATTAATATATAATTGTAATAATATGCGAATATCTTAATGTAATTGTTTGAAGGTTAAATAATAAATGTTATAAATAGATTGTAATGAATTTTTAACTTTTCTGTACATTTTGTTAGTAAGATAAATATGCAAATAGTTAAAATAATTATTGTAATTATAATTTAAATTAATCTGAGCTCAGTATTAAATAAGAAAGGCTTTATTGATAAGATATGGTAATATTGAGGTTTAATTTTATAAATTTTAAGAAAAACCAGAAGGGGGGGGGACTAATATATTTGCTTTGCAAACTTTTTTTGGTTGGAAACATGGTCATATTTATGGTTACATTCAGTTGACATTTACTTCTGTAACAGAAAAATATATATAAATTTGTTTCTTTTGTAAAAGTGTTGATTTTCCCAGAATTTTAATATTGTGTTGCATGGTGTTTTTTTGTATGTTGTGAGGATGAATCATGCTTATGTTACTGGAATTTAACTGGTTTTGTTATTTTATTATATTTTTTTCATTATATGGTGAATTTTTATTACATTAATATAATTTTGTAGTAGTACAAGCAAATATGATAATTTTATAAATAAACACATTTTTTCTCAAAGATTTAAATTATCCAGCTTTCTTCCTCAAAACAAAAACTTCAACTTATGAAACAATATCAGACAATCTTTGTAGGGAGATAGTTAGAAATTTGTTGCTGACCAGATTATAATTAGAGAAAAATATCTGAGAATCTCAATTTCATGTGCTTTTTATATGTAATTAATATGCAGTAAATTTGGTATATTTTTCACTCAATTATCTGCTTATAATACTGTTTTGTAATGCTTTTCTTATTTAAAAACTTTCCCCCTTTCCCTTATTCAGGAAAATGCGGAACTGGTTCGAAGTGTGGACTTTGAAACAGTGACTACATTTGAAATTCAATTTGTAAATGCAATTAGGGCATTGTGGAATGATCCTGGTATTCAAGAATGTTACGATAGAAGACGGGAGTATCAATTAACAGATTCTGCTAAGTAGTAAGTAACATCACACATTTTAAATTATATTATGCATTATAGCTTTAAAGTGTTTATTGTAAATTGTAGTTACTCTTGAATTAAAATTAGTTATCTGTACTAAAGTACAGGCCGTTCGCAAATGATTGGGATTAATAACTCTTTTATTCACGAAGGTCGGGACTATTTTTTACTAATCAGGTTTTATTATTTTGTATGTAGCTGATTTAATTGACTAAATTCCACAGTTTAATAAACTGATTAGGATAATGCCATTGCTTTCCTTATTGTCTCTTCAATTACCACTTAATTGAATTTTTTCTTGTTATTTTGCTAAAGATTGCATACAACATTCTTGTGAGATTGAGTCATCATTGGACTCAAATAAACAATACATGGCAATAAATATGTTTATTCAATTCAAATATTTCTTATCAAAAGTAATAATGTGTATGGAGATATTTTCCTCTTATGTGCAAAATGACTCTGTGCAACATTTCCTATGAACTAAAGATTATAATTCTTACTTGCAATCTCTCTGAACTGTGAAATCTTCTAACTGCTAGACTGAGATCCACTCTCCGGATTCAGTTATGTTTACTCAGTAATCCTCTTCAGAGCTATTCTCTGCCTAACCTTCTTATCAGTGGTGTAACAAGAGAATATTAGCCCACCCCTGCAAAGTCAGGTTTTGGCCCCCCAGAAATGCAGGGGTGTGCATTATGCCACTGCTTGTTATCTTCTGACTGTATACTTAATAACTTCTTAACCATTGAATATCAGTATCTTAGCATTCACTTGTCATTCTCTACCTCCCCTCAGGGGGCTCGCCTTCTTTAGGTGAGTACGGGTG
This sequence comes from Trichonephila clavata, assembly GCA_019973975.1. Lineage (NCBI taxonomy): Eukaryota > Metazoa > Arthropoda > Arachnida > Araneae > Nephilidae > Trichonephila > Trichonephila clavata. The sequence continues at coordinate 59,393 of BMAO01013306.1, read as the reverse complement.
TCACAATCCCAAGGTGCCCTAGTGATCTTTTCCTTTTCCCACGGGGTTTACTGTCTTTGGTAAACACGGGCTTCACGAACCCGGGGTACCCTAGTGATCCTTCTCTATTTTTGACCCTCTTTCTTGTCATTCAATTCATTCTTTCTTTCTCTTCCCGTCTAGACCACAGATATTAAAACAAATGTTTGGCGCAGTATAGCCGAAATCGGCTCTTGCACCAATAAACCCCAAAATCACTCACTCATTCTCTACCTCAATGGTCTTCAAACTTTGTTGACTCATGGAACTCTTGAAACAGATGTTTCCAGGAAACCCCAACCAAAAAGACCTTAGAAGAATATATCTTAAAATAATAATTAAAGTAGATCAACATATATGTTTTGGTACTTTTAGTAAAGACAATTAAAAAATACAGAACTTTTGATTAAAATTTTTTAATTTATAATGTAATTTACTGGTTAATTCATGCTCTAGGTGTTATATAGAACCATTGCATTATATTTAATAACTAAGATATGTTTCCAGTTTTTTACACAAACTATCAAAATTTGAATATATTGAAGTTATCTGCAGTCACATTTCATATTGTGCTTCTATATTTTGATTTTATTTAAATACATTATTCAGAATGGCATTAAAATGTTTATGGCTGTGTGAGAAACTTCTACATATTCTGCAAATTTGCAACCTAAAATTTAGGAGGCATTCCTGCTTAAGTTTAGACTTTAACATTGAATTTGTTGATATGTTAGTAAGTTTTTCCTTCTCCTTTGGCAATCCTTCTGATTTATCCATTCATGCTTAAAGCATGTGACTTTTAGGAAATTTAAGATTTTGTTTTATCCATAAAATATTAATTTATGTTTATTTTTACAAGCAAACTGCCTTTAAGAATTCAGTTTTTTTTATAAAAATTAAATTTTACTAAAATTTTGGCCCTTTGATGAAGCAAATGGTGATAACTTGCAGAACCTCTGTCAAAGTTCCAAGGAACCTAACAGCTTAAAAATTGTCTCACAGAACTGTCTTTTGTAAAATTATATGTTGGATCATCTTCATGTATTTTTGTTGCATAATGCAGAAGTTCATTAAGTAATACAGTTAGTTATATAAGCATAAAATATGTATTTGAGGGAAAATATAAAATATGTAATTTTGCATAAGTATTTAATTTTTAATCGTGTATAGGTTATTTTATTTATTTTTCTGTTTTATGAAAATTAATTATTTTTCTCTGTTATATAGTTACCTTAGTGATTTGGAAAGAATTGCTCTAACTGATTATTTACCATCACAGCAAGATATTCTTCGTGTGAGAGTGCCAACAACTGGAATCATTGAATATCCATTTGATTTGGATTCAATCATTTTTAGGTTAGTTTTACATTATTTTTGAGATATGCTGGATAAATAATAATTGTTATTTTAGGAAAAATATACTATCTCAAAATAATTTAATGAGTCGCAATATTTGTTTTAGAATGGTTGATGTTGGCGGTCAACGTTCTGAAAGACGGAAGTGGATTCATTGTTTTGAAAATGTTACATCCATTATATTTTTAGTTGCATTAAGTGAATATGATCAAATTTTATTCGAATCAGATAATGAGGTAAGTGACTTTTCTATGGTCATAAGTATAGAGTTTTACCTGTAGGATCAGATTTAGTGCAAAACTGCTTTTTAACTTTCATTTCAATCTTCTTTTTTGCTCCTTTCATTTTTGAAAATTTAAAATTTTCTTTTATTTAAAATAGAATATTCCTTAAAAGATTTTTTATTTTTAGTGTATTTTGTCTGATTTCCTATTCAGAAGATTTTATTGAAAGTATATGTTTTATCTTTAAATAAGCAATAAAATTTAATTTTCATTTATTTTGTTGCATAAAAGTAAAGTCCTAACCTTTTTTGAAGAAAAACCTTTTTTTTCTTACAATTTTATTAAAAAAATTTCTTTTAAAATTTTCTCCGCACCTAAAAATATGTTAAAAATATATTAACTTAAATAAATCTTAATTTGTGTGCTTGTCTTGGTTCAAGAGCTTTATAATTTGTATTAATGGCTATAAAGGGAATTTAAATTATGAAATATGTTGTTAAAAAAATATTTATTATATTCTGAGGTTTTTACTTGAGAACTTTTTATTCATTGAAACGTACATATTATTAGGGTCAAATAATTCATTAATATAGTAATTGTATTTTCTGAAAATTTTTTTTATTCAATATTCAATAGGTTATAGTAATGATTAATTCAACTATTCAATAGTACATGTGAATAATGAAACAAAGTGAATAATGAAATTTTAGTTATTGTTTTTTTTTAAAGAAAATGTGTCATATTTTAATTGTATTAAAGAAGAATAATAGCATCTAAAAACAAAACTCATTTTTATCCAACTTATGCAGATTTTTATTGGTCCATTTGCTTGTTATTGTGAAGTATGGAAAAAAGAAAGAGATACGACAGTGAAATAATTTAATTTGTAAAAACTGACATTGACTATAATGTTAATTGAATATGTATGAAGTAATGCGTGTATGAAAAATAATTAATTAATGAAATTTGTTGAAGAGTTTAATTGTTGTACCATTAAGTCTGCTTTTTAGTGCTGTTTTGTTCTGGTATTCTTTTCGATTTTAAATTGTAAAAGATTTGACTTTTTGTCAAGATAAGCAGTTAAGTACTTTTAATTAGCAAAAGCTTTTTTAAAATAAGACAATAATGCAGACAATGATCTTTTCCACAGTAAGTTTTCAAAAAAATTTGGTGGGAAAATTATAGTGTTTTTTGTTGCTTTTTCCTATTGTTCCATACATAAATTTATGTGATTGATAGAAAAGAATTAAGCAAAAGGAATTGTAATACATTTATATATATATATATTTAGACTTTTTTATTATTGGATATATAAATGTTCTGATTTGAAAGCTGCTATGTGTGAATATTTCATAGCAGAGAGATTACAATAATTTCGTTGTTATAGTCACTGAATGTCATACACATAGTGTTATTGTTTGACAACTTATGGATTTTTTATTGGATTGGATTAACGAAGCCTTGCACATGTATTCCAAAAGGAGCAATTTTCTCTATTCTGTGTTAAATGCTTTCTATTGCATGTTTCGTTTTGTGTTATTCTTTTTCTAATAAGATGTTTATTAATAAATTCTTTGTTTTTTTTTTTTTAGTTTTGTAGAATTACTAAGTTTAACTGCATATTTTGTAATTTTTTTTGGAGGGATGTTTTAGGAATGATGCCAAAAGAAATTAACAAATTTTACCAATCTGAATATAATTTTTTTTAAAAGAAGTGTTTAGAAACATTAAGAAGGGGGGGGGGGATAACCAAATGTGTAATTCAACCACATAAACTGTAATAAAGAAAAAAGAAGTTTTATTTTTATGTTAAAATTATGTTGCCAAATAGGATGGGAGGGGGTGAAAAAGATTGATGTCTCCAAAATTTTAGTCAAAAGGTCATATGTGAGCAGGTAAAACTGATTGCATTGTAAGATGAATATATACATGCAAAACCCTTGGATTTTGTGCATTTTTTTATTTTGCCCGTTTTTAAAAATTGAACTTTTAAAATATTTTTGACGACAATGGAAAAAATGTTCTTTTATGCAGAACACTCCAAAGTGTGGTAGCTTGCTCTACATTCTTGGACACTCATTACTTCCTTCCTACTACAGCGAACATCTTGGAATTATAATCAATGTTGTGTTATTCCAATCAAGAAATCAAAACATAACTTGTTGCATGCTTTGCTCTAATTTATTGCTTATGTTTGAGTATATGGTCCTTGTATTTTGAAACTTGGCTGGTGATTTAAAATTAAAGGCATTAATTTACTATGCAGAAACACCCTGGACATTAAAAGTGAAAACTAAAGAATTGCTTCCAGTCATTTGAGAATCAAAAATATCTAAATTACTGCATTAATATTATAAGATTGATGTGTGTTTTTTCATGCTTTTTCATTCAATTTCATTTAGTACCACTGTCAAATGAATACTTAATTGAACAACAATTGAGTAAAAATAAAATAACAATGAAAGCTAATAAAAGCATCAAGATTTGGACACAGAAAAACATGAATGAAGTCATGAATGGCAAACAACAAATTTTTGACTGTTGTGAAAGAATGTGATCCCAATGGAAACATATATCTAAAGTACACAGGACATTTTAAAAAGACACAGCATATTATAAAAATTGTTATTAAGAAATGGGGAAAAAAGGAAACTGTAACTCTTTGCATATTTATTAAGAAAACATCAGAAAATACTTAAACTTGCTTCTTTAATTTCATTATGCTAGTATGTTGATAAATATTTAAAAACAGTTTCGGAGGCATAATTTTTTCTCATCTCTCTACTTTCGAGTATTCAACATTTGCATCCATTTTCAAGAATCAATTATGTGCAAAAGTCAAGGATCTCCTGTGTATCTAATAACATATATATTTATAACGCTTAATTTGAATTTGGAAAATTTATAATTTATCACTTTTTTTCTTATTTTTATTTTTAATTGTATTCTGTTTGGATTTCGTCAGTTTTGGGTATTTTTTCTAGAAAATTATTTTTTTAGCAGGAATATTTGCACCCATAAAGCTAAATTTTATAATATTTAATTAAACAAAAAAAAGATAAAATTTAAATTTTCTTGAAATATGTCTTCACATATTTGTTAATTTCTAAATTTAAAACTAGCTGAATTTCATGCACAATTGTTTGATATTATTAATCTTTTAAAGCATTTGTCTTTTGGAAAAACTCATAAATTGTCTTTTCTATTCAAAGTTAATTATAGCTACTAATTAATTTTCATTTTGTATTAGATATGTGAAGGATTAACCATTTTTATACACAAATTTTGTGTATTATTCAATATTATAAATAAGATGTGCTTATCTAAAAGCGATTAAATTTTTCTTGTAGTTATGAATTATTTTTTTTTACAAAATTCTTTTGCATTTATGGAATATATAATTAGGTTGAAATATTTTGATTTATAGATGAAGTAAAATAAATCAATGAGAGAATTGAGCTATTAAAACAGTTATGAAACAAAAGAATTCATACTATTTGTGAATTAAATATTTTGCATCAACATGTAAAAGTTTATCTTTATTTCATTTTATTTTAATATGCATTATTTAAATATCTTTTTCTACCTTTATCTACAATTAGAAAATCTTTGTACAAATTGAATATATTTTCCTTAACTTAAAAATTTTGCCTCGTACTTAAAGTGATGTAATCTTTCAATTGCTTATGAATTATTCTAATCTTAGCAATTTTAAAATGCTCCTGTAGATAGTTATATTCTGTAATTATTAATTTTCTTAATACAAATTACTAATAATATTTATTTGTAGTCATTTTTAAAAATGTTAAAACTTGTCTTTTTATATCCATAATTAATTTTTAAATTCTAAAATCTTAAACTTGCATGTCTCTTTAAAAAAAATCTTGGCAAATGTAAGTACTCCTTCCTAACATTTAGTTTCATTTTTAAATTGTATTTTATAATATTCTCCTCTATCCTCTTTTATCCATGAGTTGCTTGTTTTAATATTCATATGAAAAAATTAACTTAATTGGTTAAATAAACAATAATATGAAATAATGTTGCATAGTTGATTTTAGATGTCAGTAAAACTTAAATATTTACCTTTAAAACTGTTTAGGTAATGAGAAGTTTATTAATATTCAATTATTTTTCTCGTGTAACATTTATTTTTTAATTATTTCTAATATATACCTATAGGTATATTTCTCTCTTTTTAATTTTACTGTTACTAAATTTAATTTTTGTTACACATCCCTTAGAATCGTATGGAAGAAAGTAAAGCTCTGTTTAAAACTATCATCACATATCCATGGTTTCAAAATTCATCAGTCATCCTTTTTCTCAACAAGAAAGATCTCTTAGAGGAAAAAATAATGGTCTCACATTTGGTTGACTACTTTCCAGAATATGATGGTATGTGTGATCTATTTATTTCTTAAGTTTTTTTCCAAGCTCTTATTTTCTTTCCTTTCATGTTTTACTTTAATCACTTTATACAATCTTTTCTTCTAATAAATCGGCTTAGAATGAATTGATGTAGATTTCTTTTTATTTTGACTTGATATGACTTGACTATATGAATTTGAAAGACATTGAAGAACTGATTGGTTGCTTTTTACATAATTTTATAGGTCCTAAGCAAGATCATATTGCTGCTCGAGAATTCATTTTAAAAATGTATCTTTCACAAAATCCAGATCCTGACAGAATGGTGTATTCTCATTTCACATGCGCAACAGGTAATTTATTTGCTTATTACATGTATTTGTTTTCTCAAATTTTTTATAGGAGTTGCAGATTTTTGATGTTACAAAGAAATTTACAATTTTAGCAGATTTTTTAAAAAATTTTTATAATTTATATATAAGGTTTCAAATTGTTATTATTTTAGAAGTGATATCAAATTGTTATTATTCTAGAACCATATACATGCTCATTAAAATTCTATCTAAGGTACAAATATTGTCTTAAAGGGTATTTTTAATTTTTTTTTGTTCAATTATTTTTCATGCACTTTTTGACTTTCTTGAATGTATATAGATACCGAAAATATCCGATTGGTATTTTGTGCTGTAAAAGATACAATTCTCCAAAACAACTTGAAAGAATGCAATCTTGCTTGACCGTTTGGAAAATTATCAAAATAAGCAACATATCTAAGTATACATGATTCTTTTTCTTCAAACACATTAATTCCTTGCAGATATAGACTTCTTGGGCAGTATTACACTATGGCAAACCTTTCCCAATCAACTGTAATATATTATCTCCATTTCCCAATGCTTTAACCAATGTCTATCTTATTGATACAAATTATCATATGCCTTTGTAAATTATTTGGAAATTTTAGTTTTACAGATGAGCTTACAAAAAAACCAATGCTTAAAATTATAATTTTCCTACAACTACAGCTTATTTAGTATGGTAGTTACTTTTGCACTAGACCTTACAATTTATAACCATACTTGTCACTTAATTATTTTGAAATTGCATTTAATTTGAAATTATTATTCTTAGATCAAAGTATTTTTTTAAGTTTTGTGATACTTGGATATATATTGAACATTTCAGAATATGGTGGTAACTGATTATTATAAAATATTTTTTTTTACTATATTAGTATTTGTCATAGTTTATTTTCAAGTGATTAAAAAAAATTCAATATCTTTTAGTTCAATTTAATATTAAAGCAAAACATTTTGATTTCTATTTTGAATGTAGGTTTAAGTATGTTCTGTAAAAAAAAAAAAGAATTTTAATAACATGCTTTATTATTTTAATAGTATTTCTTAGTTTTCTAAGTGCATTTATAAAGAATTGTAAATAATCAGATTTTTGTTGTTGTTATAAATAATATAAACTAAAGATTCTTTCAAAAATATCAGTTAAATATAATTTTTTTCTTCTATTTTTCTAGTTTTCTAAGTGTATTTATAAAGAATTGTAAATCAGATTTTTTGTTGTTGTTGTAAATAATATAAACTAAAGATTCTTTCTAAAATATCAGTTAAATATAATTTTTTTCTTCTATAAAAAGTTAAAAGAAATATTAATTTTTTCAAAAATTAAATTTCTGTATTTAGTATTTAATTTGATACTTGCATATTAACCTTTTAAACAGTAAATTGGTGAATATTTTGAAAAATGTACTCAATTAACATGATTATTGTGTTAGAGCTTGTGCGCAAACATATTTTCATTTGTAGCTAATGAGTATATAGCATTTGTTGACTGGTTTTTCATTTGGCAAAAAGAGTTAATGGTTAAATATACAAGTACCTTTAATTCAAATGTGTTAAAAAAAAGAAGAAAAATATTTACTTAAAAGTTTTCTATTTAAAACTTAACTTTTATATTTGTAACACATTTTTTTATGTTTATAAGTACATTTTTTAAAATTCAATTTTTTTTATTTAGAATTATTTTTTAAAATTTTCTTTAAATTCTGAATAATACTGAAAAATTTATTAAAAAATAGTTGCTCATTTTTTTTTTTTTTCTCTTTCAGATACTGAAAACATTAGATTTGTTTTTGCTGCAGTGAAAGACACCATTCTTCAACAAAATCTCAAAGAGTATAATCTTGTATAATTGGTAAATTAGCATTTTTGCTATCCTGACTCCTCTTAAATGAGTCACTATCAAGCTACCTTTTGGTTAGCTCTTTTTGATGGTGAGTCCTTTTCCCGAAACAAAATCAGTTTTGCTACTTGCAAATATATATACTTATATATATTTAAAAAAAAATCATGTGAAGCAAATTAAAAATGCTTTGAAAGTGGGAGTGATTTTTAGTGTGTTCACAATGCTATCAGTCTACAACAAGCATAGTAACTCTGAAAATGATTTGATAGCTATTGGGGATTTAACCATCTCTTAAATGGACACAATTAGTGCAAAAATTACTTTCCTTTCCTCATCTGTATAGAAGATTTTTTAGTGTTAATTAAAAGACACTTTTTTTGTACATAAAGAAAATGAAAAAAGTATTAAAATTCTATTGTGGAAATTGTGTATGTGCCAATGTATTTAAATGGAAGAGGGAAAAATGAAAAAAAAAATGCTCAGAGTTTTTTTAGTATTTATGCTTTTTTTAATACTTTGAAAAAAAATAAGATTTTTCAACAGTTAATAATTTTATTCCTTAAAATCATTCTTTGTGTGTTTGATTTAAGCAAGAAAGGGAAAATAATTCCTTGTACGTATACTTAAAACTGCATGAGGTACAAAATATAACTATGGGGAAAAGGTTTTGTACAGACTTTTTTTTGAATTATCAATTTTCCTTTGAAATATCCTTTAGCAGATGGTGTTTTTATGCAATTTACATCTGCACAAAGAAATCTGTATGAGATTTCTTTTTGAATATATTTAGGGACTCTAATTCTGTGATCTTTTAGGTCAGCTTAGTGGTGACAGTTACATAATAAACTTCTCAGCTAAAAGCATTGTGTTCAGATGGGTCCAAAATTGTAAATGTAGAAATGTCTGTTGCCTGATATGTTTCTTTTTGAATATTTTTTTAATCAAATTGTTTTAATGGTGAAGTGTATCGAATGGTATGTGTTTTTCAACTAATGTCACACTTATAAACTTGAATTGTAATTGATGAAAGTTTTGAAACTGGACTCATTGAAAAAAAGTGTGTATTCTAAAGAAATATGCAAGTTGTAATTAAAGTGCTGGTAAAGAATAAGAACTTGGAAGTTCCATTTATTTGATTGGAAGCTACTGATATCGATTTATAGAAAGCCAAACTATTGTTCTGTTTGAAACTAGTCAGTTGAACATATCTTAGATATGAACATGAGATCAAGGAACTTATCTTTGGTTTTGACAAAATAAATGCTGGATATAATTGCTCATGTGCTGAAGAGATTGACTTTCTTAAAGGTAGTTTTTAAAACATCATTAATTAATTAGAATAGAAAAAAAAATTGCTTGTGTGTGAATTTTTGTATAAACTGAAAAGAAATTGTATGAAAGGAATGTATAAAACAACAACCAAGGATTGGAGAGTTAGCTGAAAGTATTCAACCATACAATAATATTTTATTTTGTGGACTGTCTTATCTTAAAAAGATGCTCTTGTTATTAATTAAAATTTTCTTTTATAAAGACATTTTTAATTACTACAGCTGCAACAATATAAATTCTTAAATATGACTTCAAAATCCCATTCATTGTATTAACTTTATAAAAAATAGGATTTTTTTTTTCTTTTGATAAAATTGGCTTATAAAATGTTGCACCTGTTTTATTCATCCTAAGAACTAAGATGTTTTTAGATTTGTTACTTACCTATCTTTCTATATATTATCTTATTTGAATTTAATGTTTCCTTTGTAACATTATATATAAATAATGAAGTTAAAATCTGGTCATTATATACAAAAGCAAAAATTTTAATGAATGAAATTGTCATTTTGTGTATAAAAAATTTACTACTTTCTTGTGTAAGTGTAGCCTTCAAGGTGAGGAATTACCTGCAATTCCTTTTTGTATTTAAAAAAAAACTGAAAAGTTTTACTGTGTATAGAATTGTCCTTGTACATTTATCCTCTTTTTTTACTTGCACCTAAGTCGATAATGTAACATACATAATTATTTCTCCCTTGCATCCTTTACGTGATTAATTATGTTACTGATCATGTGAGTGTAATTTGTAAAGCTGATCAGTCTTCTTATATTGTTGGTGCTTTTAAAATATACTACTATTCCTTGCATTTTGCATGTAATGGTAGTGTGGTAATCCTGTTTTAGTGTTACTATATATAAATATATATATGTATATATAAGAAAATATGTACATCTATATATAGCGATAATCGCAATGCTGAAATTTTGTAAAATAAATAAAATGTTGCATTTTTTTCTTTTGTCTTAAGACATCTTTTCAGGCATTTGTTATTTATATGCCATTAAATGTTTGTAAAGTTAAAAATAATTCGAATGGTGTCTTGGCTGCTACTATGCTCAGTAATATTTTATAATAAAATTTGAGGTCATTTCATACTCTATATAAAATGTAGTTGATAATTTTTTTAGCTTTTCCTTTAGAATTGATAAATAAACATGCATTATTTATAAATATGTGTTGTTTATTATTGTGATATTAGAAAAGTAAAATATCAACATAACACCTCTTTGAAAGATACATTTTACAAATTATTTCTACATTAAGATGACTACAAGAAAATAAGTAAATAGAATTACTTATGACTGTGAAATCCTTCTTAAAATCAGACTTAAGTCTCAAGGTTTCATCCAAAATTCTAGTAATTATTTTACTCGTAATGTGCTTTATTGTAAATGAAAATTATTGCTTGCAAAGGTGCATGTTTTCAAACAATGATGACATGAATAACAAATGATTGCGCAGTGAGGGATATTTTTCTTTGGGCTAGTGTAATCTATAAAAGCCCAATAAACTAGTTTTATAAAACTTCTCTTTAAAGTGATTGTCAGATTACAACAATATCCTTTTCACTTGAAATTATACTAGCAGTGTATCTATATCAACTACAAATTTAAAAAATGTTTAACCGTGCCAATATTTGACCCCTAAGTGAATCTTATGTTACAGGGAATAGAATAAACTTTTAAATGAAGGTATATGCTCAAGAAGGATGCAAAATTCTTGGTTCATTTCAGTATTTGACCACTTAGCTGTTGGAGACCCTGACAATGCCTTATGGTCTGAACAAAATTAAAGGAAATTTATTAAGTTTCAAAATTTATGGGACAACATAAACAAATTCTTTAACCTTTGGATATGTTTTTTTTTAAAACTTTCATTGTGCGCAATTGACGGATGCGAAAAGCGACAGTCACTTTCACAGTTACACTAACAAAATGTAGATATTTTCAAAGGGCAACTACTTTTCGTTCATTGAAATATGATCTTCACAGTAAAATATGCAACACAGTTAAAATATTTGTAGGGTGAAAAATGGCAGCATTAGGCTGAGGCTTTTAAAAAATTTTAAGCAACCCAACAAAAGACGGATGAACAAAATCAGGGCAAACATTTTTATCCACATAACACATGCAGCAGATGTGCACAGCGCTGCAGCACATATTACGTAAACAGGAATCAATCTCACTTGTGATGGGATCTTTTACTTCAAAGTTAGCAGCAGTTTCAGGTAACCTCTAAGCTAGAAATTCACTAGAGTGAGATCAGGTGTCCTTGCAAGCATGAAATGGCAGTGAATGAGTGTTTATAAATACTGATCTCAGAATTGCCTGAAATGGCAGCAATAATTCTATAAACAAACTGTTGCATTAATGAAACACTTAGTACTGTCTCAGTTGTAGATGGTTCTACTACTATCTTGTGCTGTAGTTAGTGGGGGGGGGGGGGTATGGAGAACTGAGTGCACATTTTTGAAGACTAGAATTCGGCACATCTAGCAGAATTTTTTTTTGCAGCGCGGCCATCGCTTAGCGCCTGGTGCCCATCTACAATAAGTTTTGCGATTTAGCTTTTATTTATTGTTTGCTCATATTTGTGATGTAAATAAGTATTCACACTTTTTTAAAATACAACATTCAGTTTGTATATAACAGAACACATGTAAAATAAGAGGATTATATTTTGTTTTGGATTTCATTTTTTACAAACATCACACTTTAAAGCTGCCGTTGATGGACCTCTGTCTAGTGGTGAAGATGACACTTGAACTAGTACCCCACTCACTAAACTTTCACACCTCACCAATACAAGGACTTGAGATTCAATAAATTGAACATGCATCAACCTCTCTACAAAGTGGGTCTTCAGGAGCATTAGAACTCGAGCCCACGATTCAATAACACCAACCAACAGTTCACATTAATGACCATTCAAATATAGGTCACATTTATAGATTCAAACACGTTGTGTATCCACACGTCAGAGAAAACATGTCACTGCTACAAATCAAGAATGAAGTAATTGATCAACATTTAATTTATGATTACTCATCACTGCACACTTTATAGATCACTCATAGCAATCTCTTCAAAATAGTTCTTTGAATTAGCATAAATAATCAATGAGAAATGAGCCTTGGCTGTGTGAAGGCTAGTTGTACAGGATGAAAAATTCTTTAGCAAAATCTAATTGATAACTCCACTGGTAGCTTTTGAGCATGCAGAAACCAGTGTGTGCGGGGGGGGGGGGGTATGGAGAACTGAGTGCACATTTTTGAAGACTAGAATTCGGCACATCTAGCAGAATTTTTTTTTTGCAGCGCGGCCATCGCTTAGCGCCAGGTGCCCATCTACAATAATTGCAATAGAAGCAGAAGGGCATTGAGGATAAGATCAATTGCATGTGTAACTAGTTTCTTAAAATTTGCATATTAAATTTTGTACAGCTTGCACAGAATAAGGGACTTGATGTAGTTGGTTTTTTCTTTGGCAGACTCAAAATGTCTGCATCATTTCAGTAATAAAGCTTTACCTTTTCACTTCACTGTTAAAGGCATGCTATTTCTGTTCAAGGACAAGATAGAAAGGTGCAGCACTCAAATCACAATAATATCCTGTATCAGACCTGGAACTCTGCATACTTGCTATGTTCTGTTTCCGACAGATTTAGATCACAAAATTCGGATTCAATAGAAAAGCAATTTATGTTGAGGTAAATGTAGTTCCTGTTTCCACATTTTTTCGTCATCACTTGGTATCTCTTTTTTACAAAACAAATACTGTCCCAATTAAATTATTAATTTTTTAAAAAATGTTGAGGATGTTTCACTGACAAAAAGTAGATGTCATTGTCACCTTAACTGTGAGAACTAAGACTATTGGTTTGCTCATCCTTCTTAAGTGAATTCCTCATACTTCCATTCTAAAAAACATGTTTTAGTATCTCCTTCCTGGCAGAAAAGAGGTATTAGCTTTTTAAAGATTAATTTTTAAATGAAGTCCTGAAAAACCTATTAAACTTTTACCTATTATAAAAATCAGAATATATTAATTAAATAAATTATAGTTTAAAAAAAGTAAAAAATAATTCTTAATATAAGAATAAAGTGGTTAACGAGAAAATTAATGCCATTGTGGTAAAAGCGTGGGATGCTTGATATCAATTGTTATTTCTCTTACTAGTTCTATTCCGAAATGCAGAGTTAGTGTAAAAATGTAGTACAAAGCACCCCACGCTTTTACCACAATGACATTAATTTTCTCGTCGATCATTTTATTCTTATATTTAGAATTATTTTTTACTTTTTAGTTCAATTAACTATAAAAGCGTGTTTAGTTTTTTTAAACTATAATTTATTTTTCATTTTTTGGTTCAATCTACAACAAAGCATGTTTTTTATTTTAAAACTATCATTTATTCATTGATGAATTAATTTTAAATGCATCATTTTGTTGAAATCTGGAATAACCATTGCTGTTTTGGCTTAAGGGTTGTAACTTAATTTTTTAGTCGCCAAATCTGAAAGTGGGAAATCGTTAATCCTGATCAGGACAATGGAACAAAATTATTGTATTGTCATCGGTCCTTGACAAGTATTCAAAGTTTCAAATTCATCTGACCTTTTAAAGTGGGTAAAAATACAGTTCAAAGATTCTGTTACATACAGGTTAAGCTAATAAAATCGTGTTAAAAACAGACTGATTCCTTAGCAGTGATCTATAAAAAAAAATTAAGAAACATTTTTACCATACAGATAAAAATTAAGCTTAAGTGTAATTGATAATTTAATAATAATTTATCATACAGTTGCAAATTCATTTGTAATAAAAATTTTAAATACTGAATTTATATATCTATAAAGGATATTGTACTTTATATTACATGACAAAATATTAAGAGTACTTATGTATTAACATCGTCAAGCAATTTATTGCCAGGGAGAGATTAACTGCATGCCAAATATTAATCCTCACTGCACTTATGAATTATGACAACCTAAATTCCCACTAGAAATTTTTCAGATGTTTACTAAATTTTGATTTGACTGAAACAAGTAATATAAAAAAAAATTTTAAGTCAATTCCAACTTTGAATGGATAAATAGAAAGTATTTTATTACCAATTGAAAATGTGAACAAGATATATATATATACATAGGGAGAGAGCGAACTAATAGTAGAAATTGAAAAAATAGCATGATTTGCCTGCACTGTTGTAACAATGCACACCCGTTTTGGCTAGTTTCGCTGAAAAACCGGTTTTCGAAGCCAACTTTTGTCATTGTTTTAACAGTTACATTGTTACAACAATCTAGATAAATCTAAGTTGGCATAATTAATTAACCGGTAATTAATGAATTAATATTTGAAAAAAAAACTATATTAACATCAAGTGTCATCCACTACAAGTTTAAAAAAATTTATTTGAACTTGTTTGGATGAATAGAAAATTTTTGTTGTACAATTGAAAATTTGTGCAAGATAAATATAACTATTTTTTTTTAACCAAATTATTGATTTAAATAAAAACTGGTTGTTACAGAATAAAAATAAATGCTTGAAAATACTATTTTAAATTAAATAAAAATAATTCACATTTTTAAACCATTTGAACCAACTTAACATTAATAGAAATCAATTAATTAATTTGTACTTATTATTAGAGCTGCACAATCTAATTTAATTACTATTGTTAAAAAACTTCTAAGTGAATTATTTAATGGCAAGCAAAATTAATTTTAATCCATTGTAGATAAATAAGTTGATACTAGTTTTTAAATACAGCAGAATAATTAAAGATATCAATCAAAAATTTTAAAAAAAACATAATTAAAAAAAATTCTTTATTCATTATAATGGACTTTTCACAGCTAAATGGAAAAAAAGTTGACTGCAAGAGTACTTTTCAGGATCTTTGTGTAAGAAGTCACAATTTAATTTCTTCACATTATAATATATCCTCACTATTCATATTTACATTGATATACAACAAATTTCATTGTTGCTGGACAAATATTGCAAGTAAACAAACTACAAGATAACTCATAACTGGCATTCTGGGCAATAATGCAAACTACACATTGCTTGACAATTCTACAATTGCAAACTTTTTGGCAGTCAATATGATAACAATGCTTTAAATGAAGACTCAAATGTAAGGGTTACCAATTACTTATTTTATAATTGCATAAACTTATTTGCAATTATAAGGAACATTTGTAGGGAAGTAAAAAAAAATTGCAAGAACAATAAATAATAAAGAACACCCAAGGAAGGTACAAAGATTGTGAATAGTACAAGAGACATTTAACAGCATGAAATTTTTTTTTTCTAGTGGGGCTATGGATTGGTATTTTTATTTTTACAGACCTAGTACATTCCCCATTAGCTAGTATCACTTTTTAGTGCGGCACCATATAGGCAATACCAATTGCTGCAAGGTGATTTTGATGCTCACCTCCCCAGAGGGAGGCACCCAAGCTCTGACAATGTGAACTTTGTTCTAGGAATTTAATTTTGCTAAGAGCACTCAAGGAATCTTTTACATGCCGCATAATCATGTGATATGGATGCTGTCCATTTTCTGCATCATGAAAATCCACTGACTTCAGTCAGGGTCAAACCCACAACTTTAGGTGCAGAAGACCACAACAAACCAACCACACCACCCAGCTGGCTACTGCATGAAAATGGAAAAGCTACATTCTCTAGATAGAAAAACAACAATATATAAAGTGCACCTTTATTTTAAACAGTTTTTCAAAGTTTAAACTTATGTCCAGAATCTTTTCTTAGTGCTAATTACAAGGAAGAAATAAAGGGATTATACTTTTTTTCGATATTTAAAATGTGTTGCCAAATCTATATACATATAAATCAAAAATTTTTTTCTAAAATTTCAGATTTGTAGAATTATTACAATATAAAAAGATATAGTTTTTGACTATTTTTTTAAAACCACCATTCAGATTTTCAAAATTACATTAATCAGTAATTCCACTAAATTTGTTTTGACCATCTTTCTTCATACATCTACTGTATTTGTATAGATCAGTGATTAAATATAACTCAATACTAAAAGGTTTTTTCACTACTTTTATTATAAGTAACAAAATCCTCTAAAGAAAGAGAGAGAGGATGAAAAATATAAGATTTTATATATCATATATTGAAATGTATACTGACCTCCAAATATTAAGGTAATAAGTTTTTAGATGTTCACCATAAAAAGAATTAAAACCTAGTTCATTTAAATGATCATAATTATCAGTAAAACCTTAGAAAATATACTCATTTGTTTAAAAGAATTGGATGTTTATATAGCCATGGGGGAAAAAAGAGAGAATATCCCTCTTTTGAAAGGAATTTTGTTGATGCATGTTGATAAAATATTGTTAGACAAATCCAGATGTTGTGTTGCAAATTCATTAAAATTGCAATCAGGTGAAAATGAAAATTAGATCATGACAAGCTGATGACGATTCTGGCATCAATTTGAATCCAAAATTTGTCACCAAAGAAATCTGTTCCTGGTAACTTCAGTGCAAGATAACTTTCGAGACCTTTTGGCCTGAAGATGGAGGAACACTATTGTGCCTCACTTTATTGTGCCACAACAAGCTACTTAAAGACTATTTGTGTGTCCTTCATAATCAAAGATACAGAAATGCCCGGTAACCCCCATTAAGAGAGCATGTTATCTGGACCAAACAGCAGTGGGCTTCCCTATTTCACAAACAAGTCTTGATTTACTTGTGAGTATTACAGGTTCTGTGTTGATTTGGATAAAAAAAGGCACCAGATATTATCAATCTAACATTGTTGAAAGACAGATGAACAGGAGGTGGCTGGAATCTCTTCAACTGGTCATAACAACCTGTATAAATTACATAAAGGAACACAGATTACTTTGAATTATTGGGTTAAAAGTTTTTATGTTAAAATGTCTCATCATATTGGCAGTGTTATGCATGAATAAAATATTAATGGATCCAAGATTTTCATTGAGTTAGGCTTGTTGACAAATATATTGAAGATCAAGGCGTGGAACAAATGAAATGGCCTGCTAGATCTTGGAATCTTAATCTGAGAGAATCTTTGAAACTACATGGAGGGCCCTAGGCAGTCGAATTCTCGGGGCCCTGTAGCCTGTTTTTGAAGCACTGACAGAAAACAGAACACACTCTTGTGGGCCCCTAAAAAGCATCGGGCTCATAGGCAATTGCCTACTCTGCCTAATGAGTAATCCGGCACTGTTTAGTAGATAGGTAGCTGTTTGAAGTCCTTCTCTAAGGTCACTAAATAAGCTGGAATAAGGATTGTCCGGAGCATAGACATTGTTTCCCATTCCAGAATCAACAACTTAATTGGCAATATGAAAAGTTGATGTCACCAATGCATAAATATACACATACATTCCAAGCAAATACATTTCATATTTAACTTTTTCACAAAAACCTTCAATTCCCATTTTGTCAAACAATAGGCATTAATAAAAAATTTTAATAAGTGTGAATCATGTTTCTTGTTAAAGTAGTACAAAATTCAATTAATAATTGTTTACAGCACAATTTTTTCAAGTTATGTTAGTTTATTTTCAAATTAGGCATATAATGAATTATTGTACCTTAACTTTTGAAGGGCCATGTAAGTGCATTAGTATACAAATAAAATCATTTAGAAAACCAATAGTTTTTATATGGATTATACAATTAAATGGATTGATTGAAATCTTCAATATCGAATTTTACTTTTCAAGCATAAGAACAATACTTTAGATATGCTAAATACAACTACTGTCTTTATTTCAAAGTTCATTATGTAATTTTCTAACATTTTATTTATTTGTGATTTATTAACATGTTAACTGCTAATTATGAGGTAACTCATAGTTAACATTATTGCTTAAGACATCTTGTAGTTTGCTAGTCAAAAGATATCTTGTAGTTTACCAGTCATTTATATAGTTTGGATGAAATTTTGAGCATACTAGTAAATAATTTGTGTACTAAAATATTTATAAACATTGGCTTTTTACACCAGAATCCTGAAAAGTACTGTTACAGACAATGGGTTAATACAATTTTCAGTGTGCAAATTTTTTTTACTACCTAAATTGAAAGGTTTTACACTTCATCATACAGCCACTCTTTATTAGAATGAGTGAATATTAATGTCACACTATTCAGCTACATGAGGGCTTTGGGTGATGGAACTTGTAATTTTGAACCATGGTCAAGTGACAAGGACGACACCCGAGCTGGCACCCCCTCTCATAACTACTACACCACGCCAATGGGAGGAAATTTGAGCTCTCAACAGACTTAATTTGCATCGCTTCCCTACACAGTGAATCTTCATTGGCACTGGGTTGAAACTGATGACAGGCCAGCCACGATTCTGTTACCTGGAGCACTACGCTACAGCAGCCTCTCACTCTTTATTGGAAGGCTGTATTTATTACCCTAATATAATTACAACTTGATTAGTGTATCATTTTATTACATGCATCTAACTAAATCAAAAATCCTCTGAATACATTTTAATTGAAATAAAAGGTGCATTTGTAATAAAAATATAGTTTTACAAAAAAAAAAATCTAGCCTTAAACAGCACTGAATAAGTTCAATTCTAAAATATAGAATTAAAAAAGCAAAACCAGTATCATATTTTGTTTAATAGAATGAAAATACATATGTAACTAAACACAACCTAATCATTTCAATCATACATTGCATTACTTTTTTTTATGAATCCAGTTGGCTTGAGATCTGTGCAGATATTTCATATAATATTAGTCATTTAAATATTACATATTCACTTTCAACAAATTCAAAAATTTACAAAAGTGGATTCTGCATATAAAACCTGCTTGTCTATGTTGTGAACAAACATAGAAAGATCTATGCATAAAACTTTTTCTGCCTTCATTTTTCAACTTCCTTTAGTTTTTCCAGT
Source organism: Trichonephila clavata (assembly GCA_019973975.1). NCBI lineage: Eukaryota > Metazoa > Arthropoda > Arachnida > Araneae > Nephilidae > Trichonephila > Trichonephila clavata. The sequence continues at coordinate 39,936 of BMAO01013306.1, read as the reverse complement.
AATTCTTTCTCCATTTGTAAACGCCTTCGGTTCCTGATTTCTTCTTTAAATTTAAGTCTACCTTCATCATCAATAGGTGGGTAGAGTTGACGACGAGTTTTCACAACCCACTCTTCAAATAACTGAGGTTGATTGAAAACATAAAAAATTCCAACAGGAAACGAAATATATAATCCTAATTTAAATACTTCTAACTGCCAATTACCCATATTTGCAAAAACAAAATAAAAGTTATAAGTTCAGCTTTCAGTCCACTGAATATTTTCTTTTTGTAGATTGATTTGATGATAGAATATATTTATTCGTTACACTTTAAATCATATTTTAAAGAGCTTAAATTCGTTAGTGAAGTAATAAAAAATAAAACTTTTTTGTCGACCTTGACAGTCGTTATGGAAGAGTGAATGGGATACAACGCATTTCTGTAATTATAGTATTTTTAAAGTGAGAATAATACACTTTAAAACTTTAAACACCGTTTGTTTGTTTGCATTATATAAAGAGTCCAGATGTTGCCATACCCTTTTACCTAATACTATAGATAGGTAAAGCTGTTTCATAGATAACACCGCGGCACTTTTTGTGCCACCAAACTTTTTAAAAAATTATTAATTATACTCTGAGAAAAAAAATCCAGAACCGAATCATTCAGCCATTTTATAGAAATAACCGTAAGAGTATTATTCATGGTATATTCAACTCATTCTTTCATGAAAAGATGGAAGTATATTAAATAAAAATAAAATTCATTTAAACTTATTTCTTATTAGTATGTCGCCAAATTTTGAAATTGTTAAAATTCATTCCCTAATATGACTGGACTAAAAGTGTACCGCAACAACAAAACAAAAAAGGCTGTGACTAAAACCATTTCTCTCTCTCTCTCTCTGTCAACCATAACTCACTTTTGGAATGAAGCGGTGATAATTTAAAATTAAGCACTGATTTTCCCAACGGAAAAACTGTTGTAACTTGGGTTGAAGATTTTCCAATCCCAAATTCTTCTTTTCAGGGTGGTTAATCGCCAAAGTATATCACTGAGAAGGTACAGTTTCTAGTAGCCTTGTGTGCGAGAATTTCCTTAGCATTCTAGTACCGATATTTTCAGGAAAAGATCAGTGTAGGCTCCAGAATTCATGTTTTTAAAATTTAAATTAGGTAAATTATTTCATTTCATCAATGAAATTAAATGTAATTGATATTATTATTTTTTTATTATGTTAAATGCTCACTGAATTTTAACAATTTGAATATAAAAACAAATTATACATATATTTTACAAATATAAAGCATAAATATCAAATCAAAAATAATTTAACTTCTTTACCAGCTCTAGTAAAAATTGTTATTTATAATTATGAAAAGTTTCAGGTAGTCTGTCTAAGCATTCTTGCTATTTGCTTAGACGAAAAGTGTTTGATATTTTACGTTAACCACAATAAAAATGAATAGTTTTGAAAAATGAATAATATATTTTTTAAAAAAAATATCTTAACTGTTCGGAGATATAATTTAAGTTTTATATATAAAGAAATTTTGCGCCTTAGTTTAAACACCCTCTCCCCAGATACAAGAAAGGAATATGAAGGAAAAAAATATGTACATGATTTTTTTTTTACTTAAAAGCTCGAGATTATGAATCAGTGAGGACACATTTCCTATCTCTTTCTATCCAAAATCTGCGATTTTTTTTAATATTTAGAATTATATTACCTTGATGATGAAATTAATAAAAGGGATACTAGCCTCTGTTACTCCACATCCCTCATCCTCATAAAAAAAGGAAATTCGTTTTTTCCCTTGATAATTATTGAATTATCAAAGATTATTGTACTTATTCTGCAAAATGATATATTTTGTTCAATTTTATTTATGTACAGCTTATTTGTTGCATAAAATCGATTCTTCCCTACTATATTTTTTAATATAAGAATTAATCAATAAGTCTTATTTTTCCCTCAAATGTACATGAGTAAAATTATTTTACTTTTGCCTAGCATCTGAACTGATATATTTTCTTGCAGATTCATATCCAACTTAATTTTCGGCTGGAATCTTTATTTTATGAAGTTTCGCTTTCACAAATAGAGGTCGCAATGCTTTCTTAGAACGCTCTTGTGTGTGCTTCCTTAAAATTATCTTTAGCATTTTCTTCTTTTAGTAAGATAATATCAAATAAATTAATATGTCTTTAAATGAATAATATATATATAAAACATTACAAAATGCTCAAAATTAAGTCAATTATTGTGTTTGATCGGGAAATACTAAATTTAAAAAAAAGCAGCGTACTTCTCAAAATATATCTCAGATATGTTATTATTTCTCGTTGTAAGTTCTCTAAAATATGACAGTAATGGGCAGTATCAATGCCACCGGTGACGGATTAAGCGGGTGTCGGACCTGGCGGCCGCCAGGGGCCCCAAGCTTGATAAGTGCACAGGCCAGTGACAAACCAACCACGCCACCTTGGAACAAGATATGAAAAAAAAACAAGTACAATGAAACCCCTGCTAGAAATTTATTGAAATGCAAGAGAAATCCTAATGTAAAAAAATTGTGAAAATATTTTTAACAATACCAAAATCGAATGCATCAGATGAATGATCTTTTTTAGTTTTAAAACGTGTTGAAAATAATTCAAGAAGTAGTACGGGAGGAAACACAAATTGAACAACATGGCCATATTATATACAGAATAAAATGTTTTGGACAAAATAGATATGGTATAAATAATTGATGAATTGCCAAAGAGAAATCAAACTGTATAGCAAAACTCTGTAAGCTCTTAAATAAGGTTTTCAATTTTTTTACACAGTTAAGATTTTTCTTTAGCCATGAATTTTATTATAGCAATACATTCTATTTTGAGAATTTAAAGTAAGCGACTCTTTTCACTATTTTAGTTTTCGACTCTTAAGCCCATGGGCCTCAAACCTTTTACCACCAGGGGCCTTCGACTATCTTAATCCGCCTCTGAAAGCAACAATATTTTTGTTTGGTATTCTGAAATATTTATAATTTAATGCGCTTACTGTAATAATATTATCTTTAATAAATATGTTATATTTTTTGAAATCATTAATTCAAAGCAGAAAATTTCGAAAATATCTTACAATTGCATAAATATTATACTATAGTAAGTTAAAGAGTCTGTAAAGTGTTACATTTATATTTTATAAACTAGCTTTTACCCGCGGCTCCGCTCACGATGATGTCTTTAAATAACTGTCAAAGTTGTGATCTTTATCATTAGAAAGTAAATAAAATAATATGGTATTTTTTTTATTGCTTGACTGGAACCAATAAAATTTTTAAAAATTCTAAAACTGAGCTTAGTTTAGAAAAACTGAAAACGCGTTATTTATTATAATAATTAGCAACATATGTCCTTCCGTCAGTTGCAAATATGTGAAAATTTGGGCATTGGACACACCGACCAGGCTACATATAGTTGGCCATGGGAAAAACATTGCTTTTCCAAATGCACCCCTGCTACCTGAAATGCTAGCTTTGTTAATAGCAACAGTAAAACTGGAAATTGAACTCATTTGAATTGAAACGATAGGTCAGTGGGGATACTTGGAATTCGAGGTATGATAACACTATCCCTTTTCATGAGATATGTTAAAATATTGGTACCAAGTATATTCTGCATCAGTTTTGTGATCCAAAACCTCATTCCTTTACATAGTCGATGAGCATCGAGATTTTGCATAAGTATAACTGGCACATTTAGTTTTAATTGAAGTTTTTGTGAGGGTACACCCGAAGTTCAAGTGAATTTAAGAGCACCGTGGGATATGAAGTACTTGGTTCTTTATCCATGATTGTATTCATTGATAAATATTTCTTCATTTCCCTCCTCCCCCGCACATCGTTTAAATTTTCAATGTTGATTTTATGAACAATGTCATTGTTAAGCGCCAATATTGATCTTGCGCGCAACCATTGATTCCAATTTAAATTTAGTTGCAAGCCCGGATAAATTTGAGCAATAAGATTTACATCATTCAAAATAAGATTTACATCATCATAAGATTACAAAATTCTCTGGAAGTAAAATATAGCCTCCAAACATCCATAGCATTTGCGTCCAAACATCCATAACCGATTTTCAATTGCGTCTCTGCATCATGATCCGAATCTATGTCATTATGAAGATGCACTCTCATATTCGTTTTCAGACTGAATTTTTCAACTTTTGCCCATAAGCTTGATGATTTAATAGAGACTGATTTAAGCTGCCGGTGTACCCCCTTTGGATTACAGGGAGGTTTTTTCAAAATTCACCAGCCAATATATAATAAAGCTACCATTCCTCCTATAATATCTGTACTATATCGTAAATCCTGAAGAGTCCGATTCAACGCTTCTATAGCTTCTTGTGAGACATTGTACTTTCATCCCACACTAAAAGCTTACATTGTGGAAGCATCCTGCCTTGAGAGCTATTTTTTCTGAAATTTCAGATGAGCGAATCTTCAAATGCAAGATTAAGCGATAATTTTAAAACAGAATGTGCAGTACTACCGTTGGTCATAAAGTCGCGGGTATACCAGAAGAAGCCATAGCAACTGTTATCTTCTTGGTTTTTCTGATGGTCATTAATAATAAGTTTAGCAAAAACGTTTTTCCGGTTCCTCCAGGGGCGTCGAGAAAAAAGAATGCACCACTGCCGGATTCTATTTTGCGTAACACTTGTTGGAAAACGTGACTTTGTTCGGGAGTTAATTGAGGGATAAATTCTGTTACTTGATGTTCCAATGCTATAAAATCGTAGTTTAATTCTCAAGCAATTTCATTATCATAGCTATTTTCGCCGACACGTCTAGGACTAATCATTCGAAAATTATGTAGCTTCTTCCGAACCATTCTGAAACCCTTTATTGCGTTTTGTTGAAAGGCATATTTGCTTGCAATTGCTGCAATCGTCAAAAATTCAAAGTAATAATCTTCAAACTTCAGTAATAAGTTCAAAACTTTTATGAAACTGTCAATTAATATTACCATAGAATTTTCAATATCACGTGCGCAATTCGCTAAAACTTTATTTCGTTTCCCTCTTTAAAAAGTGGGAGAAAATTTGCATTAAAATATCTGGGATTGTCGGAATAGAGAACTTCTTAGCCAACTTGGCGATATTTCTCAAAGTTTGAGTTTGACATTTAACAAACGTAACGTAATAAAGTTAGACGTTTAACAAAAACCATTTAAAAAATTGCTTTTTGTAAAGATGCTAAACTACACTATGTTTCATTTATTTGTTACAAATGTGAGAATGTGTGTTTATTAAAATTTCCGGTATTGACCAAATGCATAATTTTGCGCCAACTTGGCGTGGAGTAAGCAACGCCTCACCGTTTTACCCGTATATTTCCTGTTCCCGTAAGAATATGGAGATAAAATATACCTTATGCTACTCGCTGATAATGTAGCTTTCGATTGGTGAAAGAATTTTTAAAATCAGACCAGCCGTTTCCGAGTAGCCGGAACAAACAGACAGACAAAAATTTTAGAAATTGATTTTTTGATATAAGTACCGTATATACCTTTAAATGCATTTAGTAAAATGCTGCTAATTCGAAATTACAAACAGACACTTCAATTTCATTTATTTGTATAGATAAATGAAGTACATTACTTTATCTCGGAGCCATGGAGGTTTATTTCACGGCAATATATCCAGATTGATATATAATGTAAAGGGGAATAATTAAGCAACATATTATAAAATACATTAGTTGACATGCTACAAGAATTATTTCGAATTTTTACGGAATTCAAATACAAAAACTGGCATTCCCCTTGAGAGATCACTGTTATACTGAATGCTGCTTGCAATGTGCTTTTTTCATCAAGTGCTTTGCTGGTTTCCCGATGAAATTTTGATACCAGTACTATTGTATCTCAAGAACCTTGAGCATTCTTAATGAAATAGAACCGACACATGATTCTCGGAGTCTGCCAGGAGACAGTTCTTGACATCTCGGAGACGTCAAAGTTTATAACGTCACATTGAATTAATGACGTCTTCAGACGTTATTATATGTCATATGGGCAAGACTTTAAATTATTTAACAAATTATCGCAATAAAATACCTTTTTTTATAAGATAGGTAATAATTTTATATCTCTCTTATTTATTATTTTATACCTCCACAATTTTGAGTCATTACATTTGAGACCCGAGAACAGATTGTAGAGCAAGGGGAAGAATGTTGAAGTCAGAATGTTGTGTAAAAAATGAGGCACAAGCATTTAACTCCTGATTAGTCAGATTTGTAATCAAAAAAGTGCATTTCAACAAAGCTTTAAAACTTGTGATTACGGGCTCACAATTTCCAACTTCAGAAAAAGAGTGCAAATAAAATATTTATAAAACGTGAAGGAGTCCCCTTCAGCGACACTGACTGCTGTGTCGTAGGGCTTGGGCTCGAATCCCGGCGAAGACATGGATGTTTGTAAATTTATAGTGCCTTTGCGGCATGGGAGTACTCTAAATAGCTGTCGATTCACAAGTCCTCACGTGAGGTTGATGGAAGGGGAAGAGAGGTGGGATCCCCCTGACCCCCAGGGTGTTTTCCCTCTAAATTTGGGTGGAACCGAGCAAAAAATTGTACTGTCACCTTAATGGTACTCAAGGCTACGGCCAACGACATGCGTACATCTAGAAGTCTAACCTGTCTCAGGCTCTAGCAATTTTTCTTCCTTCCCTCGAGAAGGACAAGACAACAACAAAACATGAGGGAACTTTGACAAAGGTATTTATTTGAACCACCGATTACCTGTGCACTGCTACTCCGTGCATTCCTTTGACGATTGGTATGAAATGTCCCTATTCGGGACAATAGTTAATGGCTTTTGTTATTTGCGAAGGAAGGGTCATCTGCAAACGGATTATTTTCAACACTGATCCCTCGTCGTTCGAAATGAATTTGGAAATGTACACATTTTTCTATTTTGAAATACACGACGCATACGAATGCGAAGTAATTTTTAATAACATCATATCACTCGTGTTTTTTTTTTATCAGCAGTGGTTTGTAAATACATAAGATTTGAAGAAAGAAAATTAAATATTGAATATTTATTCATTTTTGTAAATTTTCAGATACGAATCTGTCTGATTCTGTGGTCTGTTTACATGGCGCCTGCCTAAGTTAAGCTATCCGATTACCCTAAAATTGTGAATTTTGCCAGAAATTGACAATTTCTTTTATGATTTTATTTTATAGACCATCTTATTAGCTTTATAAAAATATCAAGCTTATCATTTTCCGTTCACTAGAACAAAAACTACAAGTGTTTTAGTAAAAATAGATGCCGTTACTTTAAGCAAGATGTCATACTTTAAAACGCGTTTTACTCGAAATGTGATTTTTTGAAAACAATCAAACGGGGCCAGCGATTGCTCAAAAAGTTTTGAAAATAATTCACTGAAATTTTTTGTGTACGTTTTGTATAATAGTTGAAATGTTTTAGCATTCAGATTTATCAATCACTGTTTTATTACAAAATTTACAGTTCCTTATGTGAATATAATCACTGTTTTTTTAAGCAATTTCATATAATAACTAAGATAAAGTGCTCTAGTTTTTGTAAAATTTAAAATATCTCTTATCCTGAAGGTCCTTTCGAAATTGAATAACATTGCAACACATCAGAATTGAAAAATTGAAAATTTGTTCATAAACCTTTGGTACAGAATGGGCCACGTTTATGTTATTTTTTGTCAATTTTTACCCATTTTAGTACGAATAATTTCTTTTTTTCTTCTTAATTTTAGAATATATTTCTTAAAATGTACTAAAAAATCTAAAAACAACAAAAAATCTACACATCTCCATTTTTTTTAAAAAAAGTTGTCGCAACCACACACACACTCGGATACCTTAAGAGGTACTTATCAATTTTAAAATTATATATAACTTACCCCTTCATCTTTTAGATAGTTAAAGTCTATAATTAAGGTATTTTTTCACACTTAAATTTAAATAACGCACACTGAGGCAGGACACCCTCATAACTGCCATCAAATAAACTAAAGCTGTGAGACCTTCGAAAGTAGATCGAATGTTTTCATAGACATGTATACTTCAAGAACAAAAAATTTTGGGTGAAGGACATTATTTTTATTATTTAAAAAAAACACATTAAAGACACATTTTTTTTTTTAACAAAAAAAGTAGTATTTATTACTGGCACGATAACCACTAAAATTATGGCAAACGTGGTACGGTTTTCACTATACATATAGATAAAATATTGAATTGTGACAGAAATTAAAAAAGGTCAAATACATATTTATTGATAAGAGTCTAAGTAAATTATAAGTACTCTAAAATTGCTTCATTATAAATAATACTTAATTACTGAAGTTAAGGCATATTCATCTTCATCATTATCATCTGTTTTATTTAGGGTTGAAGATTTCAAGATGATGTACAAACCATTCTTTATTCTATTTATTTTAAGTTTTTCGTCTATTCTACACACTTTCATCCATCTTGACTTATACTTAAATTACTCAATCACTTTTTTTAAATTCTCGAAATGACAACTCGTTCGTTCTTCAAGCTCTTATATCAAATACTTATATTGTTACTCGAAACTATTCTCCCCAAAACTATGCATTATATTTAAAGGTTTTTGTCTTATAATAAATAATGCATTAGAAGACATCCCTAATACAAAACATATAATTGTAACTAATATAGAGCCAAATTCGAATGAAATTATTTGGTGCATACGTATTAGCGTAACCGCACAAAAAGTGGCGCTACCGGAATCGCATCTTGATATCAAAACAGAGATTTTAACGCGTTTTATATGAAAACTAGCTGCATAGCCCGGCGTTGCACGAGCTTTTTCAAGTGAAAAGATATTTTTGCCTTTAAAATTTCCCCTTCTCGTATCGGTGTAAGCACTCATCCTGGTGTGTTTGGGACTTCTATATTAATATTTGATTAAAATACTCTTTTTTGAAATTTCTTCCAGCACTTCGCTTCATCGGAACGTCAGAATTTCGCTGCGTTGCTCTTACCGAGTACTTTACCCCCATGGAAATTTCCCCTTTCCCTCTCGACGCCAGCACTTCTAGGAGAGCGATTTCTCTATATTTATGTCATTAAAATTCCTTTTTTTAAAAAAAATTTCTTCCACTTTTCCTTGTTAGGAATATTTCTTTTCAATCGTTTAACCGGTGTTGTAAGGGCTTTTTCGAGAATTTAAAACTCTCTTTCCCTCCTTTTCCCCTCAATGATAAAATCAAATTTCTATTTTCGATTAATAATTTACAAAATTAATCTTATTTTATCCATTAGAAAGCAGCCATTGTAGGATTTTTAAAATAATTTAGTAATGAATTATAAAAAACAATACTGTGTTTTAGTTTTTTTTTTTAAATATTAATTTACATCCATACACAGCTGCATGACCTAGCATTGCACGGGATTTTCTTGTGTGTTACTGTTTTTGCTATTCTATTTTTCACATATGGAATATGTCAAGGAATATGTTTGCATATGTTCACAAGGAATATGTTTGCCTATGAACTCTCCGAAAATTGTCTTTCCGCGCATGCACTATAAGCCCTCAAATTCTTGTATTCTATGGTAGGTTTACCACAATTAATTATTATTAGGAGTTGGCAATTTTGACAATTATTCTCGTTGTATTATTACGGTTTCCCGAAACGAAAAACTACCTTTTATAGAGACAGTTCTATGTATAAGCGAGGCCAAGAGACAGAAATTTTCAAAATTTCGGGAATGTTTAAAAAATTTATACAATACTCCGTTTCAAATTAACTTGGAAGAACATGTACCAATCTGCTTAAAAAATAGTTTTATCTCTTTTCGAAATTTATATATATATATATATATATATATATATATATATATATATATATATATATATATAAATTAAGAAAATCCATAGATATTTGCGTTCTAGGAATTGTGTTTTTAATAAAAAACATTTCAAATAAGTCTCATATTAAAAGCAGTTATTTTTCAATCAAAGTGAATAATCAGTCATAAAATTCCAGTTTGATTGAAAACCGGATTTTGACGCCAACATATGTAATTCTAAAACTATGATTTCAAGGACAGATTTCAAGTTAATCACATGTTAAAAGAGTCTATTTCTAAATCTGTGAATGAATTAAATAAAAGCAGCTACCTCATAAAATTTCTGTTTGGCTAAAATCAGTTTTCAACGCCAACTTGTGACATTGTTGCAATTGTTATGGCTACATGGCCCGACGCTGCACGGTCTTTTTCGAGTGCATAACTTTTTGCCAATGGAAATTTCATTGTCCCTTCTCAATGTCATTACTTCCTTGTTTGTGTGTGATATTTCTATATTTTTTCATTAAAATTCCTTTTTTTGAAATTTCTTCCACGTCTTCGTCCCGTCGGACGGGTTTGTTTCTCTTCCATTTAGTCCGGCGTTGCACGGGCTTTTTACAAGAGCAGATCTTTATCCCAATGGAAATTTCCTTTTTCCATCTCGATGCCAGCACTTCTGGGAGAGGGTGTATGCGTGATGTGAGGAATTTCTATACTTATGTCATTAAAATTATGTTTTCCGAAATGTCTTCAATTTCTTTTCCACTACAGAGAGATTTCTTTTCCCTCAGTTTAGCCCGGCGTTTACACAGGCTTTTTCGTGTTTAAAACTCTTTTTCAGTCTTTTTTTCTCTCAGTGATAAGATCTTTCTTTGTAATTCTATTTTCGATTTCTAATTTACAAAACTAAGCTAGAAACAGCTTCCACAAGAAAACCGACAATGTACGATATTATTATTAAAAATTTAATTTCGTAGAAAATAATAAAAATTAATACCGATTTAGTTTTTTTAAAAAATATTAATTTATATCTATTTTTATTCAATAATAAAGGAAAATGACTGCTTATATCTAGATATTTGATTAAAAATATGTAACTATATAGAAGAAGTATGGGAGAGAAAACCTAGACATTTGTTTGCATTCACTGTATAAAGATTCAAAATGGAAATTATACTATCTGATAAAAACATTTCATCATTTTCTTATATTCTTACAGTTTTTCACTAAATTGCTTTTATAAAAATAAAGAAAACTGTCAGTTGTGAGCATCAGAAAGTTGTCTTTCTGCATGTGCTCCATAAGCCCTCAAACTTTTTTTTTCAATGGGGTTGCACATTGGTATTTTAAATTTTCACCGACCTAGTACATTCCCCAGGAGCTGGTACCACTTTTTACCCTCAAACTTGAGAATTCTGTCGTAGACTTACCAAAATTAATTATTGCTGGCATTTGGTGATTTTGGCAATTTTTTTCGTTGCATTTTTATGGTTCCTTGAAATGGAAAAGTGTCCTTATTAAAAGCGTTTTGTGTATAAAAAAGGCAAAAAGAAAAAAAAAAATAATTCAAAATTACGAAATTTTATGAATTTTTTAAATAACTTTAACAATATTCTATCTCCGTCTAACTTGGCAGCGTCGAGAAATATATATACAATTTACTAATCTACTTTAAAAATAGTTACAACTTTTTTTTTAAAAAATTTAAATCTAAAAAATAAATGCATAGAAATTTGTAAAAAAATTTAAAACATTGTAGAAATTGGAATTTTAATAATAATTTCAAGTTAATCACATGTTAAAAGCATTTATTTTTTAAACAGAGTAAGTTAATACAGTCAATAGAGCAACGTCATGAAATTCCAAGTTGGGCTGAAAACCGATTTTCGACGCCTGCTTTTGTCACTGTTGTAAGAATAGCATTGCTGCAACAATGGAGACAAATCAAAGTTTGCACCAAAAAATGGTTTTTTTTAGGTTTTCCATTAATATCTTTTCAACTAATTGCAATATCGGAATATAAATGGGCAATACGGCTTCCCCGGAAAATTCCCGATCTTTTGGTACCTTCCGCGAGTTTCTGCGCGGAGCGGATCGTGAGAAGATAGACGCAAATATATACATACATAGATACATAGATAGATAGATAGGTACATACGTTTGTTTACCTTCGGATTTTAATAGTGTAGACAAACCAATAAGTTAGATTTTGGTGGAAGATGACGCGATTTGCGTGGCGCCAATTTGGCTGCGGTGTCGCTAATACGTAAGTATCAATTATTTTCTGTAAGTCAAGAGCTAAAAATTAATCTACAATGTAAAGTAGCAGAAAAAAAAAGAATTATTTCTAAGAGCTTATACAATAAAGATTATTTTCAAATAACAACCATAGCTTAATATTTCTCAGAATCTAAGCAAAATATTTATTATTCATTAATTTTCCTGACATTTTACTATATGCCTAAATTTGTCTTGGCTACCTGAAAATATTTATATAATGAATAGAAAATACCCATCTAAAACATAGTTATATACTTGAAGATGTAGATTCCATAACTAAGTAATACCAGAACGTAACTTACTTAAGTGCGAAATTATTTTAATGTTGCCAGTAAATCACTAATACTGAATATCTCAGTCTGCAAGACGTAAGTACACTTCACTGTAGTACAAAACCAAGTTTGTTATGGGACATTTAAATGCTGTCAAATGGAATTTAGTTAGTATTCTAACTGAGTAATATAAGTGAGTATCCTGAAATCACTTTATTTTTTTAAATTTTTGATAGCTTTTGAGCGTATTTGCCTTACTATGTGACGTTCAAAAGTAAAAGGATCACGGCAGCCAGAGAAATTGCCAGCATGTGAGAGCGCTGATGAGTAATAAAGAGACTACACTTCACATGTATTGATGAGCACTCTCGGAGGCAGTGATTGAGGGAACGCTTATACTTTTATACATTTCCACAATTTTGAATCATGGTTAGATAACAAAGTTGGCATCTGAGTTAATACCTCACCATTATCATAAGCCTTAAGTAAATATGAGGATTCTCAAGAGTTCATTTATTTAATGTGTCAGCCTCTATTTCATCGTTCGTAGGTCTTTGTTCGAATTTACTGTTCTGAATATTCTATCCATCATTACGAGTACATTATTCTCCTAAAAAGTTATAATTATTGAATAACTAAGTTAAATGCGTGCGTGCGCGCGCGATGTAAATAAATATTGGGAATAGTTATCTTTAATTTGATCAGAATTTTTTTCCAGCACGTGGTTAAAATTTTTTTTATCTGAGAGATTTTAACGTGACTCTGATTGAGAAAATTGTTATTGAGAATCACTTGGCAATAATCCATCAACAGTTCAGCCTAAAATGTAACTTTTATATTTGTCTCAAAATAGTTACTGAAGAAAGGTACATACTTTAAATATTTTCCAACAAAATTTTCAATTACTTCGTGCAACGATCAACTCAAAGGTGAGTGATTACATTTTAAATACCGAATATACATCTTAAATACACATTCCAAATTATATACATAATTATTATTATGAATTAGTATATTATAAATTATTTCTTAATTATATATAGTGTGTCGTGGTAGAATTCTAACAAATAAATTAATACAATTATGCAATGATGAAAGACTCACACCAAACATTAGAAATTACGTACAGCCAAGCTTAGCTAAAATTGGATTGACAACTTTAAGCTACTTATTTTTATCTATTTGGCTCCAAACTTTTATTTTTTCTGCGTGATCACGCTATTAACTGATTCCCCATTTTCGAAGGAATAAACTCTTCACTCCGAAAACTACAAAATATAAAAATTTTATCTTCCAGGAAATCTCCCTCCCCCCCCTCCCAGATTTTTTGTTAATTTTTGCTATTAGCCCAACTTTCTGTAGAGAAAGGATATAATCTGAATCCTAAGCAAACATTTTTATTTTTAGAAATTGCAAACTTCCTTTAATTTTAGATTATTATTCATTTAGCCATGAATTTATTTCTAACAATGCACTAATGTAATGAAAGTTATGACACCCGAATTTTGCCATATTCCCTTTGAAATGAAAAAAAAAAAGTGACTTCGTGACAAATATAGGGGGGGGGGGAAGTATTTACCAATTCAGTCTAAGACTTGGTGTTATATCAAGTTTATCTTTCTTTTTTAATATTTTATAAACATCATATGGAATTTATCAACGTAAAAGGTAATGTGTTCAGATGATAGTATGAAAAGTAAATAATCTAATAAATCAAAGCTTAGGAAAGAGGTGATATACCTTCAAAATCTCTAAGTAACTGCACTATGATGTCTAGATAATTATTTAAAAATATCTTAAAGTAATCAAAAATACAATGAAATGTATGAGTTTTGATAATTGAGTTTTGTTGATATGAATTTTGATGAATATATAGTCAGGATAATTAACTCAGTTGAGTTTTCACTTAGATTACACATGAAAATAAGTGTATTACTGTATTTAATCAAGAGCCGTATTATTAAAAAAATATTGAAGTTGCAAGCGATCGACATAATTGGAAGGCATTTTGATCCTTTTTATTCTACATTCTGTTATATATTTCAAGTATAAAATGCTGGGCCGGTCCCGAAATATCCAAAAATTTCGGGCTTAACGATGTTTGACGCTTTTTTTATGTGAGAGAGGAACACAATTAGCTGAAATATGTTTTTGCTTATAGATAGTTTGAGACTTGTTCTACTGAAATTTTCGAAACGAATTCCGTAAAAGCCATCTTTTGTAAAGGTGAGGATCTGATGGATTTTAAATCCAATCAGATTTCAAAACTGTCGCACAGCATGCAATGTAAGCTCCGAGAATGAAACACTACTATAATATATCCGAATCATTTTAACGATGCTGTATAATGAGATAATCTCCAGTAATCCAGGGTTACTCTAATGATATGTTTATTAAACAAACAATTGGCTCAATTTATGACGGTCACATGATAAAGATAAACACGTGTTCTCCATTGAACTTAAAATAGACATTAAAGTAATTGCACAAGTTGCTCTATTAGTAAAATTTCAAATTTTATAATCGGGTAAAGATATTTAAATGTTATGGAAAAAAAATTCCTCAAAAATATTTTAGTATTATTAAAAAAAGTTTGATTTTAGGCATCCACTTTTAAATAAAATGCATTTTGTATATTATTTGTGTAATTATTGTTGATAATTTAAGAGGAAGTTTCTGCAAAGAGAAAAAGTTGGCAACAAAAAAGTGCATGAACTGATTAGCTGGAAACTCATGATTGCTTTTATCGTGTGACTATTGTTACAGAAATACTTTGCAGTAGGATTTAAATGATTTATTAAGTAAAGATTCTAAGCACGAAAAGGCACACAGCAATGGTTACAGAAGTAAAGTAAACTCTAAAGATGTTGCCAGATGTTTCGCTATCTATACAACAAAACGATTAAGATTACTTTGATAATTACAATAACTGTAACGTCACTTGAGGTTTTGAACTGATTGACTAGAAACACGTGGTTGTCATTATCATGTGACTATGACGTCACATGAATTGAGCCCATACGATCAATTAACTGAAATTCTCTAAATTTGATCAAACCCTTCATTACAATTTTTTTACTGCTCCATTTCTGATACATTTTCAATTTTAGATTATTTTCCATAGATCTTATGGCTGCTTGGGTGAGAAAAACATGCGTAATACTACAATCAAGGTCCCCTAAAAAAAGCAAACCCTCTATTTTCTTAAGTGAAAACAGAATGAGAAACATCTGGAAGAAAGAAATAGATTTGGAGTACGAATTTTATTTAGCTTCATTGGTAAGAAAACATGTTATCTGATATGAAACATTGTAAAATTTAATTAACGCGTAAAATTAACAACGCCTAAAATGAATTATTTCTTCTGACATATTTAAATGAAGAAATGTGTGTATTTTTTCTTCCATATTTAACGAAAATGATAAGCAAATAATAAAAAGTTATTAAGAACTCACAATGATAGTATCATGTATTAATTATATTATTATATTTATGTTTTTGTATTAAACATGTGAACTCTTAATTAAAGCTTTCCTTTCCTTCTATAGTATGTAATACAAAGCCAAGAAAGCAACAAAATTATTAATGAAGTGCTTTTTATGTTATCTAAACAATATTAAAAGTATCAGGGAACTGAAAAAATTATTTTCACTGTAAGGAAAACTATATGTTTATTTTTAAGTTGGAAACTGTTATACAGGGTCTCGAACGTTGTACCCTAGAAAAGTTGTCCTACCCTGATCTAACTAAAACGACAAAAACCAGTCAAAACATATCTTTCATTTGTACTTGATATTTTGAAAAATTGAGAAGTTCACCTATTGTTTGTTCTAGTTTTTTTTTTAATATTTATTTAATTTATCAAAGTCGTAAAGTTATTACTCGAAATGTAAAGCTTTGGGTATGAGAAGGAAAAAAGTGTGATACCGGTAAATTCAAAATATTTGTTGTTCGCACAAAAAACTTTTTGTAAAATAAGCAATATTTCATAATTTCATTCGACTTTTCTTTTTCATCTTTCTTAAATTAAACTATTGAAATAGTAAACGCATTTCACATTTTGAATATTTTAACACTATATGTTAGCTTATTATGAAACATAGTTTATAAAATTATCAAAAGTTTTTATTTAAATAAATTACTTTATTTATCTTGAATGGAGTCGCCCTAATGATACATTCTCTCTCTCTCTTGCTTCAACACCACATACTTTTCAAAATGCCAATGTTTTAACCTCGAAAACTGTACAGTTTAGGATAGGCTCGCTTGCTGCTGTAGTAAAAGTGAACTGGAGAGAAAGTGTCCCGATAGAAAAATAGCAATACCATTAAAAAGAAACTGAGTGGATTTTTGAAGTGATAATTTCTTTAGGCCCGTTTTGCTGGAGAGTGAACTTGAATGAAGTTTCAAGAAGCCAAGCCTTGTTACGCTCGGGTTTGTAACTCTCGTAACAATGGATTGGAATTTTCGGCAACAATGTTAAGTCCTTCAAGAAAAAAGACTTACAACAATGACAAAATTTAGTGTCGAAAATCGGTTTTCAGCCAAACTGGAATTTCATGACGTTGCTCTATTGACTGTATCAATTAATTTTGTTTAAAAAATAAATGCTTTTTTTTTAACATGTGATTAACTTGAAATATATTATTAAAATCCCGATCTCTACAATGTTTTACATTTTTTACAAATTTCTATGGATTTTCTTGGATTTAAATTCAGAAAAGAAAAAAAAGAGAAAGTTACAACTGTTTTTCAAGTAGATTGGTACATTGGATATCTTTCTCAACTCTGCCAAATTAGATTGAAATGGATTATTGTAAAACTTCTTTAAGAAATTTATAAAATTTCATAATTTTGAAAATTTTTATATATGTATATTTGATAAAATATATTCTATAGGTCAATTTAAGTTTTGAACCTTCAACGGTCTATTTTAAAATATTAGAACCTGATGAAAAAGAACTATTAAGAATATTCACACAATTATCAAATATTTCTCCTGTTTTTATAAGGCTTACTTAAAAAAATAAATAAGACGTTTTTTTTATTTAAAAAATGAAATTTGTGATTTGAGAAATCGAAAGCCAACTGTGCTTTGAAAAAAATTACTTAGTATTTGCCGAATGCATTCCTTTACAATATTTATTAAATGACATAATATATTCCAACAAAAGATTTACTGAAGAACTGAGAACACTATTTGAACTTTTATTTTATACTTATCTTGTTCTTTTAACGAAGAGAGCTCATCGTGATACTAAATATCTGATGGAAGAGCGGGATAATCTCATATCAAGATTCGAAGCTGCTCAACTTCTGAATGTTGAACTGAGAAAATCCATACGAGCTCTGGAGCGAGAACTTTATACGATGTGTCACAAGAATGCTCACACTGCATGCGTCATAGATGGTTTACAAGTAAGTATATCAGAACTTTATGTATATATATATAATTAATCTCTTTCTTTTTATGTAGTTATGCATGATACTTAAAATCTCATTATTGCAGGAATTAGACGAAGAAATAAAACAGACTAAATACTTCAAGGCTGATTTGGCACATAAGCTAATGATGGCTGGAAACGAACAGTCAAATTGTCAAGAAATAATATCTATGTTGAATCATGAGATATCTCTTTTAAGGACTAAGAATGGAGCAGATGCAGGATTAATAACAAGTCTAAAGGTATATAAATCTCATTCTTTTCCCTTGAAAGCAGTTAGTAATCAACTGTTTATCGTCACAAACTTTTTGTTTTATGATATTCAAGTAGAATAACAGGTTCTAATCCAGATTCTATGAAGATTAGCTATGTAGAATATTGGTTACTATTTTTCGTTGTAAAGTGCAAGAACTTTCTTCAGTTCTTCCCATGATGTAGATTGAGTGATTGTTTATGAATGCCACACTCTGAAGCAACATGAGGTCAATTAGCAACATACCTCGTAATTTTGAACCATGGTCAAATGATGAAGATGACACCTGTGAGTTAACATTCTTTTCTCCAAGGTTCTAGAACACTCTAATGGGAAGACTTAGGTCCTCAGCAGATTTAACATGCATCAGTCACTAGGGGTAAAAGTTAGAATAATAAGATATCACCTAAAGGTGTTTTCGTTACTTGACTAAGACATAAAATTGCGATGGCCATAACCATTTAAATTCAAATTAAATCTTCTTTTGTTGCTATGCTAATAACATATGCAGTGGCGTAACGTACACCCCTGCATCTCGGGGACCCGAAGCCTCACTGCCGCCTTTGTAAAATCCAACTTGGGGCCAAAACCTGACTTTGTAGGGGGGCCTAAATGTTCTCCGTTACACCACTGAATATATGGTACTGTATTCTGATTTCTTTGACATTGATTCATTGAACACACGATTGGTGTCTTAATCAAAATAGTTATATATAACAGTAGTTGTATCATACCTTAAATTAAGACTTACATCTAACAATTATTTTGAATTCATAAATTCGAAATAATTGTTGGACAATTTATATATAATCGGGAATTCAATATAATTCGGATATTCCCTGAAATTTTTACTTTCCTCCGAAAATAAACAGTAATTGTATTATTATGAATGTCATAGAGGCATCTGAAATATCAAAAATAGTAAGGATTTTAGCGGAATTACATTTTGCCTCGGATTCTCTTAAAAACATTTCTGAAATTGTTTAAAAATTATTCTTTGTAAGTTTTTAGATGCTTAAAAAACCTATTTGAAAAATTAGAGAGACAATGTAGTTTTTCAGAAGTTTTTGTTATTCTTTGCTCTTTCAGATACACTTAATTGCTTTAAAATAAATACACAAATACATAAAGTCTGAAACGCGTTTACATCCCTTCTACCCTGTGACCCAGCTAAAGGTGTGGAAGGAACTAAAGGATCATACGACATGATAAATTCTAATTATTTTATTTATCAGTATAACAACTCAAACACAAATAACACTCGTGAATAAGATAACCCAATTCAGTAATAGAGCAAGAGGGCAGGGCCGGCTCTAGCAATTTTGCCGCCCCGACAGAAATGAAAAATGCCGCCCCCCCCCAAATACAAAAAAAAACTGCTATTAAAAATATAAAAATTGTTCATAAATGCACACCTATAAAACTTGAATATTCCTTGCGAAGCAAAAGGGAGCTAACAGTACACACACACACACACGCACACACACACACACACACACATATATATATATTAAAAATTAAACATAAAAAATTACCACTGTTTTTTTTCTGATTTTTAATTCTGAAAACTTTCTGTTCAGCTATTTCATGTTCGATAGCCAATGTAGCGAAGCCATTTAATCTATCGTTAGAATTTGTGAACTGTAAGAAATTTTTTATTAATTTTAATTTTGAGAAACTAATATCTACACTTGCCAAACTTATTAGCAAAGAAAATAAAAAAAATAATAGCAAGATTTGGAGCAAATTCTAAAACAGAAATAAATTTTGAGACTTCAATTGGGATTATTATTATTATTTTTTTTTTTGCCTGTTAAAGCTGAAACTGACAGTATCTCATCTGCTCAATCAAGCACGTTTATATCCAATGATTCTCCGTCGGTCAGCATCATTTCTATATTTTTACAGTTTTTAATTAATTAAAATTTTAAGGGTCTATTAAATCATATATATTTTACAAAAATTGAAAACAATTTCTGTCAGTACTCATTAAATTAAATCTGCATTCCAAGGCATTAACTGTTTCGTCCAATGTAAAAGAATAAAACTCTATCTTGAATTTTAATTTAGGATATTCCGTCAAAGGTGCTTCATAATTAAAATTCACATTTTTCCGTCGAACTCTGTGACGTGACTGAGTCACCTCAAAGTTAGCAGAAATATCAATCTCGACGGCCAGTTCCTTTGCATCACAGTGCATTTTGTCAAAAGTCACATCCTTAAAAAAATCTTTACAATTTCTTGAGAATTCCATAGTAGATGGTAGACAGTAATATTTTGTTTGCAATAGCTTGCTTATTGGATTTTTATGCAATTAAAGATTTTATACCAAATAATGATGGCCATAGAACTTGAATTGTTAAGTAGAATTTAATAATCCAGAGGCCTCATCTCTTATAGAGTTGTCAATTTCACCATTATTATAAAAACTAAGCATCATAAAAACCTCCCAATTGATAACTTAAGGGTTTAATAGCCTCTATTCAGCTTTTCCAGCTATTTACACTAAGTGGCTTTAAAGTTTTATGCCCTTTATACATTTTAATAATATAACCCAACGAAAAGTTGATGAAAATTAATAAATTTTTTGAACTATATTAAAAAAATGTACAGGCTTCTAAGGATGCTTTTGCCATGTCATTAACGACCAAATTTAAAGAGTGGCTACTACATGGCACATAGATTGTTCGCGGATTTGACGTTCTTATTTTAAATTAAGCCCCTGATTTCTCGCCTCTCATATTCATTCCGTTATTGTAGGCCTGCTCCCGCATATCTAGCAAATTTAGCCTTATTGTTTTTTAAGTTTTTCAAGTATTAAATTTGAAAGTTCTCTTCCAGTTAATCTTTCAACTTGAAGGAAACCAAAAAAACTCACATTAGTTTTAACGATAACTTCGTTAGAATTAGATTTCTCAAATTGAGAAATGTCATTAATGGTAAGGTATACATGTATTGAGAATCTCAATACTGTATACCTTACCATAAATGTCATTTGTTCGATCTTGCTGGCATCAGAGGCGCAATCTAAAATTATCGAATAATATTTAGCTTGTTTAATTTTATGAACAATGTATAATTTAATATTCTGATATAAAAGAGAAATTATCTTGCTCTGAATATTTTTCCCTAGACAGTGTACTTTAACTTCTTCAAAATTTTCCATAAAAAAAAAAAGGTATTTTTAAAATTTGGTCCAAATGCCGCCCCTAAAATTTGCCGCTCCGGACATTAGTCCGGTTTGTCCGGCCCGAGAGCCGCCCCTGAAGAGGGAGACGAGATTCGCGTTTGGGGAGAATATATTCAATCATGCAGCTCTACCTTTAATGTTACTTTACACAGAGCTTACATATTTAATGACCGTACTATTAATTTAACATTCTAAACATTGACTTAATTTAAGATCACAGTACCTGAACTCATGCAGTCTTTTACTTAATTCAAGTTGACTTTAACACTTCTGGTTAGCTAATCTTATCACTTTCTTGTTATCTAAACTTCTGGCTTTCTCACCTGCTGTTTACGTAAACACTTCAATGCCAATTCACTAAATATTCATTATTCACTTCACTTCTCATCTATTCAGAATTCACTAACTCTCAAACTCGCTAAGAAGGAAAATGCATATAAAACTTAATTTGCATATCACGTTTTCTTCTTTTAGAAGAAGATTGGTAAAAATTGCTGGCCAAAAAGAATACCCAAAAGGAGTTAGGTCACGTATAGATCCGTCACAAGTCTAGGTTTGAAAAAGAACGTAAGAATTCCATAGGATTAACATAATGTTCACACATTCAAAATGACTAGTAAATGAAGGCTCCATTGAAATTTATTTATACAACACTTTATTTTTCAGATTAATGAAATAAAGCATTAATAAAATAATAATAATTGGTTTCTTAATCTTTTTACTCAAAAATTTTCACTAGAGGCCATTAATGTCAAGCAAATTGAAGTAATTAGTTTATCCAGGGAAATTGCGCATAAATTATCAAAAACATTTATATACTGCTGTTTGTAAGAAATGCAGTGATGAAAGGAAGGAATCATCAGAATTAAATCAAATTTAATGCACAAACGACTTGTATTAGTACAAATAAATGACGAAATTTTCAAAGCAAAAAAAAAAAAAAAAACAATATTAAGTGTCCGAAATCAATCAAATACACCACGCGCTGCAATAAGTTCTGCCATACGACATGGCGTGGAATCAAACAGATTTTGAATGTGCTTGTCCATGTTGCTTGTATGCGCAGCAAATTTCGTCTTTTGAAGCTGCAGGACGCGGATCACGAGCAAGACGCCGACCAACCAAATACCACACGTGCTCAATAGGTGACATATCCGACGAATAAGCAGGCCACGGAAGAAGTTGCATGTGTTGGGGTGTACAGAAGTCTCGGACAGTCTTTGCAACATGTGGGCGTACATTATCCTGCTGAAAGATAGCTCCAGGGATGCCTTGAAGGAATAGAACGACTTCGGGCCGTAGCACTTCACGGACTATTGAGATAATCATCAACTTGAGGTATCCTTCACTGTTGCTATTGAGATTATCCTCAATTCGTAGCAAATTGGATCATCCATGATACGAAATCGCACTCCAAACTATAACTCCGGGTGTTAGGTCACTATATCGTTCGATAACGCACTCAGAATCGCAGCGTTCACCGGCATAGAGTCTTACCCGAATGTGGCCATCATGGTCCCACAAAATGAAGCGTGATTCATCTGAAAAGACAACTTGATGCCAATCAGCTTGCCAGGCTCTGAGCTTATGAGCCAATTGCAGACGCAGACGTTGAGGGTTTGCCGTAAGAGGGATCCTGTATAAACTGCCCTTGCACGCAATCTACGGTGCAGCAGACGTTGACGAATTGACGAAGCTGGCATTAGTACATCTGTAGCAGTAGAACAAACGTGTTGCCAACTGCCTGGAGGAAGCTGTGTGATCCTTTACCTCCATGCGGAGCAGGTGTCAATCGTCGCCCGCTGACGTCTCCTTCCATCGTCCACTGTCAGTTTTTCGAGTTGTTCAGTGATCGTCGGTCCACTGCTTCCAAACTCACATCACCGTGGAACTGTTCCGCTGCACACGAGCTCCTATGGCACGATAGGGAAATCCTCCTTCTCGAAGGCCGATAATCCTCCCCCGTTCAAACTCCGTACGTTGTTGGAATATCTCCTTATTTCGTCGGGAGGCATACTTAGGTTCAATAAACGTTCGCCACTAACAAATAATCATTAATTATTTTCAATATTCCACTACAGCCCACTATTTATATGCTTTCAACATCAGTTCAGAGAGCGCTGTGCACGCTACGCATGCACGGTGGCTCTGAAACTTGACCATTTTACGTAACATCATATAATTGATATTTGCTGCAAAGTTCATTTAATTCTGATGATTCCTTCATAATGTTACATGTATTAAAAAATTTTTATTGAGCCTTATTTGCCAAATTACTGTTATTAATGATGAAAAAACTGATTATTAATTTGTTTTTCGATTTATTTTTAAAGAATATTTTTGACCTTTTATCTGATAAAAGGGGTTTTTACATATCAATTTATTTTTAACATTTTTGAAGCATTCAACAGTCTTATTAAAATATATTTTATATAGCCTCATAATGAAAGATTGAAAGATATACTAGATAACGAGAAATTAAAAAATCACCAGAAAGCTCAAGAATTCAGAAGAGAATTACAAACGATGTTGCAACAAAGTTCCGAAAAAAATGTGGAATACGATGCTCTAATGTCACAAAATTCTTCAAAAATATCTTGGCTGGAGGAAACATTTTTTTCTATTCCTGAAAGAATAACGGTATGAAAGTTTTTTTAAATATTCATTTATAAGGTATAGCAAAATAAATAAATTAAAAGAAGAAGAAAAAAAAGGAAATTTTAAAATGTGTAAAAATGTTACTTTAATTCTTTACTTGTAAAGAATTTATTTAGTTTCGATGGATTTAATAACTGTGTAAAGACGCTCTAAACAGAAATACATTTACAAATTTAAAATATGATTTTGGTTTGCTACATGAAACGTTGTACAAAAAAAATGTGCTTTTTTCCCTTCTTCTTCTTCTGGCAAGTAAAGATTGGAATAAGTGCACAGATTTTAGTAATTTCTCTAAGCAAAGTGTTAGCAGGTGTTATTTGAAAAAAAAATTTCATTTCATTGATCATATGATTTAAGAGACCTCTTGTACTTCACATGACTGGTCATCGCCGATTTAAGCTCATTTCGGGTCCTGGACGCAGAAGATCTACAGGTCCTTTTGGCACTGGCGGATCGAAATTTATTACCAGAAAACCTAGTTAAGTCCAGCTCATCTGGGCCTCTGGGCGCCCACCCCAAGCGCTCAATGGATATACCGGCTCTGTGAGTTGTGGTAAAAATCTTTTGTATTAGATGGAGGCAGGGAAAATAAAATAAAATTTCTAAAGAGTCTAAAAAAGGAGTCTAATTATCAAAAAGCCTAAACTATTTATATGCATATGCTTGCAATAAAATGAGGAGGGCTCTGTTAGCGATCGCGATCATGACTCTCGTGCTTCAATCAATATTTTGCATTATATTTGAATTTTATTTTATCCAAATAAATATTTTACATTTCTTCACAAGCTAAGAACTATTGAAGATATTTTTATATCTGTGGCTGAGTGCAAGAAAAACCATTGCGAAAATTTCAAATTGTTGTGAATTTAAATTTCAAGCTTTGTGTAAGGAAATCTATATCAGTAATACCATGCTTTATTCTAGAATTTTATGTTCATTTTGATAATTAAAATTGATTTTGGTTGTTCTTGCATACAAAAGACATTTCAATACTATTTTTAATAATCTTAAAGCATGTCATAAAATAAAGAATGTTTTTGTCTCTTCTGTTATATCTGTGTTCTAGTGTATCTCTTGTCCAAAATCATGAGTGCTCTCGGAAAACTCATTTATGCGACTAAGTAAACGCTGTTGGAAATCATTTCAAGGTTTGTCTTCTCACGGCGGCATTTTTACCAATAAATTGGACTGTTATTACTTTAGAAATAATTGTAATATTTCACTGATCCTCGGTAAGTTTTGTTTATGACATAACAATCTTTGTTATGTCATTAATCGAATTAAATCTTAAAAAATTGTTATTAAAGATTGTTATGTTTTAAAAATCTCTGTTAAAACATAACAATCTTTGTTATGTTTTAACAGATTGTTATGTCTGTATGAACAGACTTTGTTAATACAGACATAACAATCTTAAACAACTATTTTAAGACAGTCAAATATTTAAGTGTATACACACGTAAATACAAGTAATTTTTCCACTAAATAATCACAAAGGAAAGAGAGAAAGGGAAACAATTTTTAGTCGGCATAATAATTTTTTAATTATAATTTATTGAGGCAAGAAGACTGAAGAACCGCAACCTTCAATGAGCCACGGTTTGCCAACCCTTGCGTTAGACCTATCCCCCCCCCCTGCTGACCTCCCATGCATCAAGATATTCACCTCGGTGCTTGTTTCTGTGTGTATGCTTTTTTTTTAAATGTAAGTTCTCCAACGCAAGTAGTATTCCACTGGTACTAGACATTTTCCAAACTTTTTTATTCATAGCATTATAGATGGAATGTATATTCTAAGATTTTTTTGCATATACATTCAACTCGATGTGTGCTATTTTTTTCTCTCCTTTTTAGATGAATGACATTATAAAAGTTCTCTCGCCCTCTGTCTGAAATACACTGCTGGCCACCGTAAATGCAACACCAAGAAAGACTAGAGATAGCACAACAAAATTTATTTTGTAGATAAAATGTTGACCAAGTATCAAATGATTAAATTTATAGACTTGTGTGAAGTGTGGTTCCTGCCAGAATTAGTAGCCAGAGTAGCCGCCATTGTTGGAGATCACCGCTGCCACACGCCTCGGCATTGATTCAAAGAGACTTTGGATGTGTTCATGGGGTACAGCAGACCAAGCAGCTTCCACACGTTGCCAAAGTTGACCTGGTGTGGCAGCTGGAGGTGTAATCTGGGTCAATCGTTGAGCAACCATGGACCACATATTTTCTATCGGCGAAAGATCCGGCCAGGGAAGCAATCCAATCTGGTGATTGACGAAGAACCTTTGGACAATGCGTGCAACGTGTGGTCGCGCATTATCCTGTTGAAATATGGCTGTGGCCAAGCCCTAAAGGTAAGGAAGGACAACTGGCTCCAACACCTCGGAGAAGTATAGCGCTGGCTGTTTAAAGTACCGGCAATGCGTACTAGAGGAGTGCGAGAGTGATATCCAATACCGCCCCATACCATAATACCCGGTGCAGGACCAGTGTGGCGGTGCATAATGCAGCTTTTCAGCATCATCTCTCCACGGTGTCTCCAGACTCGAATCCGACCATCGTGGTGTTGCCGACAGATGCGTGACTCGTCAGTAAAGACAACTTCATTCCATTC
Source organism: Trichonephila clavata (assembly GCA_019973975.1). NCBI lineage: Eukaryota > Metazoa > Arthropoda > Arachnida > Araneae > Nephilidae > Trichonephila > Trichonephila clavata. The sequence goes on along the minus strand of BMAO01013306.1, from coordinate 13,371 downwards.
TGCTGCCCACATCCTTCTTTCATCGCACCATTGGCGGCGGAGACGTCTGTGGTTCTGCGTCAAGGGTAGACCAAGCAATGGATGTCTTGCGAACAGACCACTCTGCTGTAAACGGCGTCGAATGGTACGCGCAGACACTGAATGATGCGTTACAGACTCAATGTGCTGTGCTATGGTTCGTGATGTGACTGAGCGATCCGTCACTGCCATGCGCACAATTTGCCTGTCCTCACGTGAAGTGGTGCACTGAGGTGGATGCGATCGACCACGTCAGTCCGTTGTACCCTCCTGCATCCAACGGTCACATATCCGCATCACAGTTGTTTAGTTTCGTCCAACACGACTACCGATTTTCCTGAAAGATAATCCACAATCTCGGTAGGCCACTATCCTTCCTCTGTCGAACTCGGATGCTTGATCAAAAGCTGATCGCTGTTTTCTACGAGTCATAACTGATCGTTTTTTGAAAAAACCACAAGAAAAATACAATTGCCGAACTTGAAATCGTCGAAATCTCCAAGCCTTAAATAGCGGTTTGAGGTGGCGGCACAGGCGTGCGTGATGTGTGTCTGAGCTGAAATTCTAATCATTTGCATATCTCACCTCCGCTAATGCATGTTGTGAATTTCATGTTATTTGCGTGCTTCCTTCAGAGTGTTGCATTTACGGTGGCCAGCAGTGTATATTCTTTAAAAGTAATTCTATAAGCACATCTATTAAATTTCTTTTAGACATCAATGCACAATGTACGCGTAAATGTCATAATGATCTTGAAAAATTCTAATTTTTTACAGCATGTTTTCTTTCTGTCTGTTGAATAGAAATATGTATTATATTTTAGGAAAGTACCTCTTTACTCTTGACTTCAGACACTGAAGAAGAAGATGTAGCGAAGTAAGTAAATACTAATAATGAGACAAAAAATTAGATGTTATAATTTTTTATTATTATTCATGAGTGTTATTGTAACATTAAATTAATCTTGTTTTAATCCCAGTACGAAAAAGCAGCATAAGCTTTGCTTTATTAATATTTGAGGTTACGAGGTTGGTTACAATCGACAAATTTAAAAAACAGCATGAGCAGATTTAGATCCGCAGACCGTGGCTAGTAATAAAACAATGAACTGAAATGATTTCGTTGTGAAGGCTGCATATTGCTTAGAATTATTTTGTGGTACAAGCATAAAACTCAACAATAATTAAAATGTTTATTTTTGCTTCTCATATATATCATAAATGACACAATATGCAACCAAAAAAAGGAACAAAAAAATGCAACGTATTAAAAAAGATTTCAGGAAAGATTCAAAGGGGGTATTGCTTCAAAGGATTTTTTGAGTGGAAGAAACATTACAACTAGATTGCAAGACAAATATATTACATTGATTGATTTTAATCTGAGGTTACAAGGTAGAGTATTTGTTAAATTCGCAGAGATGTGAATTCCTCTCAGATAAATCATGCTTTTTCAGTAGATCCAAAGCCAAACATGCATGTTTTTTTCTAATGATGAAGGGGTAGCATTTTCAACACTTCTTTTAAAAACAACAATAACTACGCATACTCAGGCAAAAAGAATCCAATAGCATTGAAGAATGTTTCCCAAGAATTTTTGAATATTTTAAAAGCGATTGATCAATTGATTATTAACATAATATTTCGAAACTAGATGAGGGTTTTTTTCAAATGACAACGGGTCTGTTAGTGTTCTAACAGTCCTCTTGGGGGAAAATGGGTCTTTAAAATTTATTCTATTGAAAGCCTTCCTCCTCCTCCGAAGAAGGATTATGTAAATTAAGACTTGTATATAAAGATAAAACTTTCGAGTTAAGAAAGAGAGAGGTTATATATATAGACTGTTGACGGATAGCAGCGATTGATTAGCGTGAAGCTAGGCAAGAGAATTTCATTACTTATTTGATTAATATTAAGATTGACGATTTGGTCAATTAAGCGTTAAATTTGGATTAGAACGAATTGAATTGGAAGGCGTATTGCTTTGACATAAGTGATCCAATTTACTGTTAATTCTCCTAAAACCTCGTCTACCCCGCGATTGCTTCACATACTTAGTAATTGGTGAATTTCTTAGTTTGAGTTGCTGAATTTGTGCCGTAATTCAGAATTATTAATAAATAGAATTTGTATTGACTATGGCTAATCTTCCTTCCGACCCTCTCACACTAAGGGATAACACGGGCAATCCCTTACAACCTAGTAATTTTAAACTACGGTCAAGTGACGAGGATGATACTTTACGTGAGTGAGAGGATTTTTGAATATACAAAGCAACTTTTATTTACTAAATTTTCACAAAGTCGATGATTTTCTTTTCTTTACATCACATATAATTAAAAGAGAATGAGTGATTATATTTTGTATATATATATATACATTAGAATAGGCTGACAAAGTACGCCTGTTCGTTCAATTATTTTGTGATTAGAATAGTTTCTCTGTAAATATCAAACATTCTTTAAAAAACTTTCTTTTGTGTCATTTTTTTTCTATTTCTAAAATATATACCATGCAGAAATGGATAGTTTTGATTAAATTTTTGTTCCCCTTCTTCTTTACTAGTGATCTTAACATGCGTACCTTAATTGTAAACACCATTTTCTTTCAAAAAATTCATCTTTCTAAAAATATTTTGTCTCAATATAATATTCAATGTATTGTTATCATTGGTTAAAAAGTAGAAATCATACTTGGGAATCGTTAACTTCTAGGAAATTCTACTAATCTTCTTTAGTAACACAATTATCATTGATGTTAAATAATGAAACTGGATTAAAATAAAGCTGCGTTTTTCTTTACTGTTTATATATTAATTCTTATCTACCTCCACGGTACTTAAGAATTAAATGTACCATTTACATGTAAGAGAAAGTATGACTAAAAAATGCTAATATTTTTTCCCCTTCTTTTCCTAGATCAAAATCAAAAAAACCAAAAGCTAAAAAAGATGCTAAACCGGCAGAAGAGGAAATAAATGAAAAATTGGTATTGACTAAAGAAATAAATGAATATATAGCTAACACAGACTTAGTCGAGAATGAAAATGATATTATTAGAAATTTAATATCTGATAATCTTCAAAAGTAATTATTATTTTAATTCCGGTACAATACAAAACATTTGTATGTTTTTTTTAGTTTTTTTTTTACCACGATTATATTTTTAGTACCTTGAAAATAAAGGAAATATATTATGCTTGAATTTAGGAACTGTGCAAAACTTTTGCGTACGTCTTAAAGTGTTTGTATTCGTCCTTAATGTTTCCGCTCTTTTAGAACTTTATTCCACAATGTTAACCAATAATTTTTAGTTTCCCCTTTTGCGTAACGTTTTAGCAATCCGCATTGTCCATTTAAAACCGAATCTTTACATTTTTTCCATTTAAGGCAGTGATTCCCAAAGTGGTCTATATGGACCCCCAGGGGTCTATGACAACCTTCAAGGGTCTCACGGCCACGAAAAAGTAATTTGGGGGTCTATGAAGTATTAATGGGGGTCTACGATGAAGGCTCTCATTTAATCAGATCATGACTTTAATTTTAAAAGAAAATTTAATCAACAATCAATTACTTATATTTAACAAATATATTTTCTAAATTTAATGAGGTTAAATTGCAGTTCCTAGGCAACAGCATAAATTTTATTAAAACGACCATCATTTCGGCATTTTTTGCCAGAATTAAGCAAAAGGAGTAAAAAAGTAACGTTGCAAATTTTCCCAGTTTCTCAATTTGTCACAGACAATCTGCCCGGAAAATAACATTTTAACCTACGTTTAACATTTAAAAGCCCTTTATTCAGATTTTGAAACTAGATTTGAGAATGTTTTGATTATAGCGATACCACAGTTGGCAATGAATTCATACGGTCACATATCGAAAAAGGAATGTCAAATTAAGAGAGGAATGGATAGGAATAGACACTAACGGAGATATTGAAGTAAAGTTAAGAAACTCATATCAGCATTTTTGGCTTCAAAAAGATATTCCTATTATTTATCCTTAATAATGGAATATCTTGAGAAAGTTTTTAATTGCCTTTCCTAGTGAGGAGTTTCAGCAAGGTTGCCAAACTCCAGAAGAAAAAAAAAGAAGAAAAGACTGGACACTCTCTACTAATCGATGAGATTTAGGGTTAAATCTGACAAGATTGATGCCAAATGTAGAAAATTTGTTATTGAAACACTAGATTCATCCCTCCCATTAAAAGCATTTGTTTGTTGCTCAGTTACTTTATGTAACAAAAATTTTATGTATTACATAAATTTTAATTTAATTAATTAAGATGTGTGTGTGCTTCTTAAGTTTTAAACTCTATACTTTCCACTGCAGTTAGAAATTTCAATCTTTTAAAATAAGTAGCACCACTATACTAGCTGTCAAAAAGACACTTAAATTGATAAATTTGAAAAAAAATTAGTATTAGGTAAGAAGGGGGTCTACGCCAAACCAAAAAACATGCCAAGGGGTCTGAGAGACAAAAAAGTTTGGGAACCTATGATTTAATAATTGTATTCCATTAAGAACTATTACTAATTTACTCTTTTAATTACAATGACAAAAATAACATTTATTCAATAAGAGCTTTAAAAAAAAGAATTATTTTCATAAGAACTTTCGTATTAATTAATTCATGATTATTATGCGCCTACGTCGGACTTCGAAGCAACACTAGAACTGTCTGTGACGGACTTCGTAAAAAAGAACCAAAGTCAAATGGCGAGGATGACATTTGAGATGGTACCCCATTCTCCAAACTTCTATACCACGTCAACCTTCAACTGAGGACCTCTACAAATTTAGCTTGCATCAGCTCCTCTACATTCTTCAATCGTACCACGACTAGAACCCACGACTTGACAAAAATAACGCTGATCAAATGTTCGAGACCATTCGACAACCATGGTCATGGTTTTTTTTTTTGACATTATAACATCTTTCATTATTTTTAGATGCCATACGATTAAATGGAATAGCGAGTTATTCCCTTCTTTTTTCATTTTGTGAATCGCAATTAAATTTAATCGTAGCTTTGATATCTCCATTCATTGGCGAAATGATATCTTCTTCAGGTCTTTTATTCATAGAAACATTTTTGGTTTATTTTTTGTAAATTTATTACATTTCTTTTTCTGTGCTTCATTAGATGATTTTTCAGACTTACAACAAATGAAAACTATTAACGATATTTTTTTATTAACGTCTTATCACTGGGCGCTATTTTGTTTTGGTATATTTTCACAGAGTTTGGGGGTTCAGATATATTTAGAAATATATTTGAGATTTTATTTTGTATTGAGATTCGTCACAATTGATTACTAATTTTGAGATCATTCTTTTTCAAATCAAGCGGCTCTTCAAGTAGTATGTTATACCACATTCATACCAAAAATGAATTTCTTTACCTTTCGGTTTTTTTAGAAGTTAATATTTGACTGTTTTACCTTATATGCATCATATTTATGAAGCGAAATTGCAATTTCCACCTACGTTGATTTATACAAGAAGTGAAATCACTTGAAAATTTAGATATTTTCGTATGTTATGCCCAAAAAGTCGGGTTATTGAAGTGTTTTTTTATTTTTTTATTTTATCCAATTTACATTCTTTAAAGCAAAAGACTTGGGTACGTTTCTGTTTGTTAACTACATCCTACTACTAATAATTTAATGTTACATAATATACAATCCAATAACATAATTCATACTATATTATTATTATTATGTTAATTAATATTTATGTGCTAATTTGTAGGTTTTCTGTCTCCCTGTTAAAAGTATTGCCAGCCTTTCAAATTTAACTCGAATCAATTATTTTACGAAACGAGGGGTTTAATTTATTTTCTAACCCTGAGCACAAGTAACGAACCTCTGACACTAACTTTTTCATTTTAACTTTAATAATTTTGTTTTATAAACTTTTGAAACTTAGTTTTTCCTTTACGTTATGTCGGTAGTATTTTGTACTTTTAATTTAATATAACCTGACCGGAAGTTACATATCATAAAAGTATTGAAATTCTGAAAATAAAGCACATTATTTTTCGTTAATAGGTAAACGCAGAAAAGTTTTAAAGATTTTTATAATAATTTAAAATGCTTAGATGTTTTTCTGATATTAGGAACAAAGTACTTAGAATGCCTTTTATTGAAGAAGTTCAAAATTTAGAGATAATTGATTATGTGTGAAATATAGATGTTATTTAATTCTGAGTCGTTATAAAACCATTGATAAACAGTGATCCCAAAATAAAGTTTATGTATTGTTTAACAATCAGCATACTTTTTTAAATAAAATGCATTTTTCAAGGTATCCATAAAGTTAGTTTCAAGTTTGTTACAGTATATTCTATCGAGTTATTTTCTTCTGTTTTCTTTTTGTTTTCATTATAAAACATTTAATGTAATGCCATTTTTCAAAAACTTTAAATATAATTTAAGTTGAATAAAACATATCTTGGGCCCAAAGTTAAAATGAAGTAGGTTTATTGTAAAAATAATTTATTGCATATTAAATTTATCTTACAAAAAAGAAAATTAGATTTTGTTAAGTTATATGGCCTTACAATCTTCTGTATCAAATAAAAAAGAATCGCAAGTTTAAATGATCAAATTTATGTAATTGTAATAAAATGTTTTTCCCTGGCATATTTTTACAGGATGAGTGAAAGATTTGATCATTTAATTGAACTGTCCACTTCTCTGTACAATATCGAATATGAAACTTCTCTGGTACGAGAGTATATCGAACGACTTAACAAAGTTAGACTGAGACAAGAAGTCATCGCTGAAAAAGATAGTGCTCTAATAGCCGAAGAATTGGATGAGTTAAACATTATGTAAGTCTTATGTACATTAATATGAGCTTAAGTTTTTGAACACTAGGAAAAAAAATTGGAATTTGAAGACATATTTATAGTTGCCAATCCCAGAGAGCTATCAAAGAAATTTATACGCCTTTTATTCTTAAATATCGTACAATTCAGTGAATAACGCGCTTCTTTTACACAAAAAATAAGATCGAAATTTATGGGTGCGCGTTGTACGCCGGTATTAAAATGATAGCTTCAAAAATAAAAATAAAAGAGATGAGCATAAAAAAGAAAATTAGACTTTTACATTGATCAAAATACTGTTTATTTAAAAGAAACCACATATCTAATGAGTTTAAAAGGTTGTAATTGTAGAAGTATACTATTTTTTTAAAATCTTGGTGTAATATCTATAATAAATGACTTCAAAACATAATAGAACACACACAGACATTTCTGGCTCCTTCTTAAAAAAAAAGGGTGCTTGTTATATAGCAAATATACCTAAATATTAAAAAAATGCAGCTTGAAAGTATAGGTGCGCGATTATACGCCGGATTTTACGGTATATATTTCTAACAATTTATTAAAGAATAAATAGTCTGTTATTTCTCCTCTCAATCCCATTAATTATGCTGGGAAACGTTAGCACAGATTGGGAAAAGAAGAATTCATCTCAGACTGATCATAATTTTAAAATTATACGGTCTTTAACTGACAGCATATTGTTCTCATCAGCCTTAATTTTAACTAAATCAACCAGTGAGATTGTCTTGTGTATCAGATTATTCTTCACTTTAGGAAAGTGATAGCACGTTAAAATGACCTCTTATCATTACATAAAAATAAGCACATTTTCGTTCCCAATTTTTTTTATTTGAGTCGAATTAATTTTGTTAATGATTATTGCATTTCTGCAAAATTTGTTATTGATACATTCCTCGTACTTTTTGTACATTTTTGCAGATTAAACACGCAAACCAACGAAGGAGAGTTTCTCAAGAATCTTCTTGATCAATTCTGGAAGAGACTGAAAGACGATTTCCTCCTAAACAGTATTTTCTTACACAAAAGCAAAGAACAAGTATTGGAAATTCTTCAGCTGTAGAAATACCTAGGCGCACATAAAATTGAAAATTTCCTGAAATTTACTAATACATAAAAGCAATAAATAAATAATAAATTAAGAATGTTTTGATATATATTGTTGAATTAGTTACTACAATTCAGTCCTGTTCTACAGACTGCAGTTTATTAGATGGATTAATGAGCAAGGAATGTATTGAAGATATATCTTTTTTAATTTTGAAAATAAATTTTTAGTACATCAGCCATTGATGGTGTTATTTTACAGACTTGAATGTGTCTTTGTCAATTGAGACAGAATAATTTTTTCAAAATTTAAGTACGTTTCTGTAGCTTCAAAATGTTTCTTAAAATAAAATAAATAATTATTTTGTGATGAAATAAAGTATGAAATTGTTTACTTTCGTGTATTTCAATCCCTTTATATCAACAACAAGAGGAATAATTAACGTATGTGTATTTTTCTTCAACTATAATTGCATTAAAAGAATTAAACATTGCTCTACCTCTCTTTAGAAAGGCTTTGAACAATGAAAAAATGAGTTTAAGCTTAATGATGTTATATTTCGTAATAGACAAATGTTGTATTATAGAAATACTTTCTAAAAACTTACTCCTATCACTAAAATATTATATTATGCATTGGTTCCTGATTTGTTTTGCCTAATGTTTCTTTTTCGAGCAAAGTAAATTAAACTGTTGTTTAACACACATTATTAAGAAAGAAACTCTATTGGGATGTTACTCACCAAATTAAATGCAAAACATCATTATGATGAAAATTTTAAAAAAATAATGATAATTAAAACCCATACCTACTTTAAATGAACAAAATCGGTATTTTAATGATTAATCATAAGACCAAAATTCTTAAATGCTTCAAGTTCAATGGAAATTATAGAGTGATGTAAATTTTTATCAATCAGATATGGAAAGCGAAAGAACAAAAACAAAATTCATAATTTTGATTAGAAATTTGTAGTAAAAATAACTTTTCCTCGGCAATAAATAAATAAAAAAAATTGTAACTTTTATTGGGCTTTTCTTATAAAATTTTTAAGAATCCCTTTCATTACATCAAAGGCGTAAAAGCTCAATTAGTGGCATTATGTATTAATAACTGGAATATTTTAACATCAGATATTGTATATGCGTATTATATGTATGTAACTATATACATATGCTTACGTAACTATTTTCAAAATTCTGTATTTGAGAAAATTTTTAAGCAAATTTTGAAATTCTTTTTGAGTTTTTTTCGGTGAATATTCTACATTTACCAAAAAGAATACTGCAACACTTTTTTTAAAAATATATTTCTAAGAAACTATAAAAACTCCTTATATATATATAAATTATTTCTTTTAAAATAAAAACTATAACGAATCGAAGTTGCAAGTTAGGAGTTCTCGACAATTTTCTTTTACAGGTTAATCCAACCATAACTTCATGGAAAATTATAGAATTTGTAGTCCATTTTCTAAATAATGCCATTAAAAAATTTGTGTAAAATTTCATGCTTGTATCTCCATTGGTTCTTTACATTTCAGATATCGTCAGTTTTATAAAAGTATAATTTTAAGAAATGCGCGCTTGAACTTTGTAAAAGATTTATCTTGGCAGATTTAGTAGTATTTTAAACACCTGTAGCTTTTTCTAACAATCGCACTGTTAAAATAGAAAATTGTTTAGAATACCTATTATTTGAGCTTTAAAGTAGTAAAATAAAAAGAAAACGTTATTTTTAAAAGAAAATGAATTGTTCAGCGTGATTGGATACCTTATTCAAAAACGTCATTGAAATTAATAGCTATTTGTAAAATTGTTTTATATTTACGTAATTCGTTGTGATCGTCTATTTATATTTATAAATTATCTTCTCCTTAAAGACGATGCTGATTGCAACTCGGTTTGGGAATTCGTTGCTATAGAAAAGGGGTTCAAAACACACAGATCTGTAATACATAAACATATAATCTGCAGTTAAAACCAACAGTGCCATTGTGCCAACCAGGAACGTCTTAAGGCATGGTCCAAATGTTCTGGCCCCAGGACCTCTCTCTCGGTGGGGGCCTCGTTGCACGTTCTCGACTCCGTCTTAATAAGATCATTATCCGGATCATTTTGATGTGGTCAAATATTATTCCCATGCATGCTCTCCGAAAAACAGGGAATTTCAAACTGCATGTCAACTGATAAAAGTGGTATTATTATGTGATGACCGTTGTGCATGTTTAGGCCTTCGCCTTATACCATAAACATTAATTAAACTCATTTAGTCGAAATGTAGCCATCAGTTGAGCCAGTTTGTGCCTAGGTTTTTGCAATCATACAGTGTGTCGCACAGCGGTCAGTTTTCCCGATCTGGCGCACGGAAATTATTTTATAGCTTTGAAGTCTTCATAATTATATCTAATGATCAAAAACAATTGTAATTAACTCGGGAGTAGGCACGCACTCGATACTAACGTCAATGATCACGCGGGGTGACTGAGTCACCCCAATCCCTTTTTTATAATTATTTTTACTGTACGCGATAAAAATCGTGAATAACTCAATTAAGAGAAAGTATACGTACCTACTTTTAAGGACTTTTAAATTTTCCTTTGAAAATTTGAAAAAAAATATCAACCAAACAGAACAAAGAAATTTCAAATGTGCATGACTTTAATAAAGAACACAAATCACAGGCACTTTCCGCAAACATTATAGGAATATTATTGGCTGGCAAAACTGTCATATGCTGTTCAAGTTATGGTAATTTTATTGTCCTTTGATGGTCGATAAACAGTATGTTGAACTTTTTCTTGCTTATGTCTTTTTAACAAAACGAAGATGGCTTCATATTTTTCCTGATGTTCTTTCGGTAGAATTTGAAAATTTTCCTTTCAACTCAAACGTTTCCGTTACATCGATTTTCTTATATTTACTTTTGCTATGATGATTAACATGCTTTATTTCAGCAGGTTCTTACCTTGCTTGATCATTTTCAACTTCCTTCAATACCATTTCTTTTTTTTTTATTTTGCTCATTTACATATATAAACCATAATAAGTCATATAACACAGCAATCAAAACTTCTAAGTTGTTCACAGAGGAAAAATCTTGAGCATGTTCATAGAAAATATCTTGAAATTAAAGTGGTCGCGTGGAGAACTCAGTCAAAACCAATACCTTAAAACTGTGGGGAAAGAAAAGAAAAAAAGAAAAGAAAAAAACCACGTATGTGTGTGCCGCGCCCAAAAAAGAAGGAAATATGTTAAACATTTTAGTTCCCATAAACACTGTCCTATAGGAGGATACTATTAAGGTTATTGACAATAAATAAACAGTTTTCCCAGAATTAACGACTTCGTGAGCTTGGGATGACTCTTGTGCCCCGCGCGCTTGCTCTTAGGTTAAAGTAAATTGGGCACCATTTCTATTTCCTACTTTTATTTTTCTATTTCAAGAAATAAGGCTCTTAGAGGCTCAATAAATCTATGTCAGGCGTGAAATTGATCAAGAATAAATGACAGCTAAGTGGATCTAGTTTTTGAACAAGGATCTAAGGATATTAACTGCAATAGTAATGTGACACATGTGGGAGGATATTTACAAAAAATAGGGTGGCGAGTTAAAGATTAAATTTTAACAGATTAAACAAATACAATCAAACAAAAGTACGCATCTACAAGCATTAACATTATACATATGTAATAAAGGATAATATATATATAGGTATGATGGGGAGGGATATAGGAAAAGAGTGAAGGGGGCAACATATAGTGTACGTGATTGTGTGGGTAAGGAGAGTTGGGTATTATTTGAGCGGGGTAGAGCTATTTATTCTATGATTCCGAGTCACTAGCATTATATTCGCAGGACTCGTGTTGACGCGCCCTCTTACGAAGAGAAATAAGAAGGCAAAATAAGCGTCGCAAAAATACCAACGGCTAACACTAAAAAAAATCATAACTTTGGGAGTTTCAGGACCTAAATTTTGCATTAAATTAAAGGTCCGTATCTACTCTATGTGGCTTAAGTGTTATATTGATCAATCCGTGTCAATCCCAAAAGTTCTAGTCCATTAAACACACACAAAAAAAAAACGACAAGCGTTTGTGAGAATTACGTATTGTGTAAATGTTACGTTTTTAGAATTTTGAATCAACTTTGAACCTAATTCGAGAGTCAAATAAAGAAATTATTTACCCATAACGGGTATTTTCAAAGAAAAATGCCAAAAGCTACAAAATCTTGTTCAGACGAAACGATAGAACTTCCTCCTGGAAAATGAGGCTCACAGGTGTCCCTCGTAGCCCCAACAAACCTCATCTAAACCGTCGACTGTTGGAGATTTCCAATCGCGTACTGAAGAAAACTTATTACAACACGGCTAGGGGTCCTATGAAGACCATAAATTGTGGGTTGTTGTTAATTTTCGCGCAATTTCATTTTTGGGGTTTCCATGCCCCAGATCGAGAAAACTGACCACTGTGCGTCGTGCACATTTGTTTGTTTCAAATTACCGTTTGAACGAGTATTTGACAATGCATGCTATATACCAGGGATGGCGAACCTTTTTGAGACGTGGGTCAAATTTTGTTCATATTTTTTTCAGTACTAGCTCGTGGGTCACTAATGACTATTTGCACCAGTTAAGTTAAAAAAATTTTAACTGAGTGTTTTTAAAACTAAATATCATTAAAATTTAATTGGCTTGACAAGTAAAAATGGATGTGGTTTTAAATTTAAAAATTTTTAGTGGGATTAAAAATTCTTAAGTGTTTGGTGCAAATGGCAATAAGTCTTTGAATGAACAAGGAGTAACGAAAATTACTTATCATATATATTAGAAAATGTTGTTTATTAGTGGCGTAACGTACACCCTCGCAATGCGGGGGGGGGGGGAGCTCAAAGCCTGATTGAGTCCAACTATGAATTTGGTCTTGGGGCCCAAAACCTGACTTTGCAAGGGGGGGCCTAATGTTCGCCATTACGCCACGGTTTATATGTATAACAAAATTAATTACACTGCTGGCCACCGTAAATTCAACAGCAAGAAAGGCAAGAGATAGCACAACAAAATTTATTTTGTAGATAACATGTTGACCAAGTATCAAATGATTAAATTTATAGACTTCTGTGAAGTGTGGTTCCTGCCAGAATCAGTAGCCATAGTATTGGAGATCACCATTGTTGGGGATCCATTGTTGGAGATCAGCGTGCCACCAGAGCCATTGTTGGAGATCACCGTGCCACACGCCTCGGCATTGATTCAAAGAGACTTTGGATGTGTTCTTGGGGTACAGCAGACCAAGCAGCTTCCACACGTTGCCAAAGTTGATCTGGTCTGGCAGCTGGGGGTGTAATCTGGGTCAATCGTTGAGCAACCATGGACACATATTTTCTATCGTGAAAGATCCGGCCAGGCAAGCAATTCAATCTGGTGATTGACGAAGAACCTTTGGA